>JAQPZY010000528.1:0-216920 GCA_029931535.1 Margaritifera margaritifera
AGTGATCGCATATACATTTGATGTATTTGCTGTTTCATTAGAAGGAACTTTCAATATGTATGCAAATAATACTTCTCCCTTGTTCAGACCGCCAACAACGGAAAACCCAACTTCGGTAATTGCATTTCAATTTAATCCGGAGGAAAAGTAACTGTCTGCGAAATTGTACAGCGCGAAGCAGCTAATTACATCATGAAAAAATCTCTTCATTGCAAGAGCATATATCTATAAGGTCAAACACACATAAATTTACATGTATATATATATTTATGTATATTTATATCAATATAGACACATTTTCTGAAGATACTGAATGGTAAAAAATGTTTGGCATCGAAGTCAATATAATGTGAAATGGTGAGACTGAAATAGGAGAATACTGTCAATTTTGCGAAAATATATTGCGTGTTTGTTTCTATCTTCGGATTGGCAATTTTATATGTTGAGAAAACCATGACAGTTCCTTACCTGCTTGATAAGCTCCATTTACATTTGTGTATCCCATTTTGTTTAGGCAGGTGAGAGTTGCAGTATTGCATTTTGCAAAGGTGTCACGACAGTCAGCGTCCACTCCACACGTCGAATTCAGATCTGTGATAGAGATATTAGAGCAGAAGAACTTAGTCTTTGCACGATGAAGAAGAGAGAGCAATAGTTTAATCATGAGATGGCTGCTTATATGAGATGTTTGTAACTTTACAACTTTGTTCTCGTGTAAAATAAGTATAGACGGTTCATAATGCCAAAGTTTACAGATTATTAATTATAATATATAATGTAACCATCGGATAGCCACTTTTCTAGAGTGACCTGCCCATACTATCTTCTTATCTGTTTTACAATTATCACTGCCATTTGTATAGTCTGTTTTATATTTACAGGTATTGGGTACCAGTATCAATGTATTCGGCCTGGTCATCACAAAACAATAAACATCCATACCGCATCTGAATTCAAATGTGTAAGAATTATAGTGGATACTGAACTGAGGGTATCTTGGTGTAATTGCAGCAATATAATTTCGGTACATCACATAAGGATTCGCGTAGCACATATGCATTGACAGAATCTTAAACAGTGCACGTTGTGTATTAAGAACAGAAGAAGGACAATTGGAATTCCTGGGCCATGACTCCTCCAAATACATAAACAGATAGCTGGAAATGGAAATTGTTGAAGATTTGAATAATATAAGTATCAGTCACAAAACGGGATGAATTCCAACAAATCGTGGTAAAGTAATGCCGCAGAAACTAAAGTCAGGAGGCTAGGCAATTAGTGGCCATCATTTCTATAAATGATGATGTGGTATGCTGGAGATAACATCATTGTCTCATTTATATAAACTGGCGTGACAAATATTGTTGAAATCGAACTACAATTTTCAGAGAAATAAGATAGAAACCAAAGTCAAGACGACAGTCACCTGAACATACGTTCTGTCAAGTTTTGTCGAAAATGCAAGAACTCTAAGAAATTAAAGGTCTGTTCAACATAAAGGTGCATGATCAATTTGAATGAATCCAAAAAATCCATTAAAAGGCAAAGGTGCCACAATCAAGGTTATGACTACGGCAATTAATGACAAAGATGGAAAAATGTGTTTTCTGGTAGACAGGAAAAAGCTGAAAATGTTGGTTGTCATATAGTCTATTCGTTCCTTGTACGGGTTTCAGCCGAAAATGTAAACGAAATCTAATGGTTGATACAAGTTAAATACAATTTTGATTTGCATATAAACTTCACGTTTTCAATCTGTCCAGCTGTGAAATGGTATAACTCCTGTAAATGATTTCACACAATACTGCAAATCGAACTTTTTTAAGGTCTTTTCAAGGTAGAACCGCATACCTAATTTGCCTGAAATGCAGCTTGACTTGCTAACGTTATGCTACAGAACCCAAAGTCAGGAGGATGGTTAATCAATAGTTAAAATGTATGTAAGGGATTCGGCAGAACATTGCAAATTGAACTCCTTAAGGACTACTGGTCAGAAAGTCAAACACCAGAAATGGTTGAAACCCTGAAAACCTTCCACGAAATCTAACAGTTCTTGGTACTGTCACACTGCGGATAAAATGGTTAGGATAATTGGAAATCAGGGGCCATAATTCCTCTAAATGATAATGTAGAACGCTAAGAATTGAACTCTTTCCATGTCTTTTTCATAGAAAGCACCAAGCAAAAATTAGTTAAAATACATTAATTCCGATTCAAGTTATCCTGTAGAAACCAAATATTTGATAGTGGAATGTACAAACGAATGGACGAATGGATGAAAACGTGATTACATACTCTGAAATTGTTATTTTATCAATATATCAAAAACCGCATTTAGAATGAACTCAAATAAAATGATGAATGCTATATGAAGAAAACAAAGAGTGACAATGTCAATCGGAAAACAATGAATGTTCGACGAAATGCGAATGGATTTGGCAAATGGACCATTTATAGCCGCTGCTACGACACGACGGTCGAAAGTTCATTTCGCATGATACATCGCAATCAGATTCCTTACGCTGAACCCAGTTGGTCTCTATTTCTAGTCCCATATCTTGTTCTTCTCCAGGAAAACATAACCACCCCCACTGATGCAACGACATCATCAGCGGTGGTTGTAGGTGAACAATTATTATTTGATGCAAGCGAGGAAAGAAATGTACGTTGCTGAGAAATATTGCACCACTACTTCAGTGATCTAATATACGTTTGATGTATTTGCTGTTTCATTACAACGAATTTTCGATATGTGTCAAAACAATAATTTTTTTTTCAGACCGTCAGCAAACGGAAAACCCGACTTCGGTATTTGCATTTAAATTTTATTAGGATGAAAAAGTACCTGTCTGTTAAATTGTACTGCGTGAAACAACATATTACAGCATTAAACAATCCATTCGGTACAAGCGCATACATGTTGGGTCATATCTATCTATCTATATATCTATATATTTATCAATTTATCTCTTAATCTATCTATATATCTATCTATCTATCTATCTATACATATATATATATATAAATATATATACATATATTTTTTTTCTTCCTTATGTCGATATATATACATATATATGGAAACATTTTCTAAAGTGAGTGAATGCTAAAAAACGTTTGTCAGAGAAATCAATTTACTGTGAAATAGTGAGAGCAAAATAACAGAATACTGTTATTTTTGCAAACGTAAATAGCGTATGTTTGCTTATATATTGGGATCGGTAATGTTGCTACCATGCGAAAACCATGATATCTTCTTACCTGCTTGACAAACTCCATTTACATTTGTGTAACCCATTTGGCATAGGCAGGTGAGAGTTCCCGTATTGCATTTGGCAAAGGTGTCACGACAGTCAGCATCCACTTCACACGTAGAATATAGATCTGTGATAGATATATTAGGGCAGAAGATCTTAGTCACCGCACATGATCTGTGAGCAATAGTTTAATCATGAAATAGCTGCTTAGATGAGATGCTCGTTACCTCAGAACATTCTTCTCGTGTAAAATAGAAATAGACGGTTCACGATGCCAAACTTTCCATTCTGATACTTTGAAGAGATTATCTATCCATGACATTCCCACTAACTAGCGTGACCTGCCCAAAATAATTGCTTATCTGCTTTATATTTACCACTGACATTTGTGTAGTCTCTTTTACATGAACAGGTATTGGGTACCAGTGTCATTGCATTTGACCTGGTAATCACGAAACGATAAACATACAATCCGCACTTGAATTCAAGTACGTAAAAATGTCAAGTAGATACTGAACTGAGAGGTACCTTTGTATAATTATAGCAATCGAATTTCGGTACATCACCTAATGATCCGCTTAGCTCATATGCAGTGGTAGGATCTTAAACAGCGCACGTTTTGCATTAAGAACAGAAGTAGGAGAATAGACATTCCTGGGCTGTGATTCCTGTAAAAACCTAAACGGAACGCTGGAAATGCAAATTCTCGAAGATTTGAATAATATAAAGCTCAGGACACAACGGGATGAAATTTAACAAATCTTGGTAAAGTGATGCTGCAGAAACTAAAGTCAGAAGGCCAGGTAATTAGGGGCCATCATTTATATACATGATTATGTGGAATGCTTGAGATCAAATCATTGTCTCATTTTTATAAACTTGCGTGACAAATATTGTTTACATCGAACTACAATTTTGAGACAAATAATATGGAAACCAAAGTCAAGTTGACAATCAGGTGCACATAAGTTCTATAAAGTTTTGAAGAAAACGCACGAAATCTAAGAATTTAAAGGTCTTTTCAACATAAAGGTGCATGATCAATTTGATTGAATCCAAACAATCCATTAAAAGGTAAAGGTGCCACAATCAAGGTCATGACTACGGCAATTAATGACAAAGATGGAAAAATGCGTTTTCTGGCAAACAGGAAAAAGCTGAAAATGTTGGTTGTCATAGTCTATTGGTCCCTTGCACAGGGTTTCAGCCGAAAATGAAAACGAAATCTAATGGTTGATAAAAGTTAAATACAATTTTGATTTGTATAGAAACTTCACGTTTTCAATCTGTCCAGCTGTGAAAGGGTATAACTCCTGTAAATGATTTCACACAATACTGCAAATCGAACTTTTGTAAGGTCTGTTCAAGGTAGAGCCGTATACCTAATTTGCCTGAAATGCAGCTTGACTTGCTAACGTTATGCTAGAGTACCCAAAGTCAGGAGGATGGTTAATCAATAGTTATATTGTATGTAAGGGATGCGGTGGAACATTGCAAATTGAACTCCTTTAAGGACTACTGGTCACAAAGTCATTCACCAGAAATGGTTGAAACACTGCAAACCTTCCACGAAATAAAACAGTTCTTGGTACTGTCACACTGCGGATAAAAGGGTTAGGATACTTGGAAATCAGGGGCCATAATTCCTCTAAATGATGATGTAGGACGCTAAGAATTGAACTCTTTCCATGTCTTTTTATAAAAAGCACCAAACCAAAATTAGTTAAAATACGATAGTTCCCAGTCAAGTTATCTTGCGGAAACCAAATATTTGATAGTGGAATGGACACACGAATTGACGAATGGATGGAAAACGTGATTACAAACCCTGAATCAAAAACCGTATTTAGAATGAACTCAAATAAAATGATGAATGCTTTATGAAGAAAACGAATAGTGACAATGTCAATCGGAAAACAATGAATGTTTGACGAAACGCGAATGGATTTTGAAAATGGATCATATAAAGCTTCTGCGAAAACACGACGGTCGAAAGTTCATTTCGCATGATACATCGCAATCAGATTCCTTACGCTGAACCCAATTGGTCTCTATTTCTAGTCCCATATCGTGTTTATCTCCACGAAAACATAACCACCCCCACTGATGCGACGACATCATCAGCGGTGGTTGTAGTTGAACAATTATTATTTGATGCAAGCGAGGTAAGAAATGTACGTTGCTGAGAAATATTGTACAACTACTACAGTGATCTAATTACGTTTGATGTATTTGCTGTTTCATTACAACGAACTTTCGATATGTGTGAAAACAATACTTCTCTTTTTTTCAGACCGACAGCAACGGAAAACACGACTTCCGTATTTGCATTTGCATTTCATTAAGAGGAAAAAGTACCTGCCTGTGAAATTGTACTGCGTGAAGCAACAAATTACAGCATTAAACATTATATTCGGTACAAGTACATATATGAATAGGGTCATATATATCAATATATGTATATATCTCTCTATCTATCTATCTATCTATATATATATATATATATATATATATATATATATATATAGTTTTTCTTCCTTATCTCAATATATATACATATATATGGATCAATTGTCTAAAGTGAGTGAATGCTAAAAAACGATTGTCAGAGAAATCAATTGACTGTGAAATAGTGAGAGCAAAATAACAGAATAGTTATTTTTGCAAATGTAAATAGCGTATGTTTGCTTATATATTGGGATCGGTAATGTTGCTACCTTGAGAAAACCATGATATCTTCTTACCTGCTTTACAAGCTCCATTTACATTTGTGCAACCCATTTGGCATAGGCAGGTGAGAGTTCCCGTATTGCATTTGGCAAAGGTGTCACGACAGTCAGCATCCACTTCACACGTAGAATCCAGATATGATATATATATATATATATATATATATATATATATATATATATATATATATATATATATATATATATATATTAGGGCACAATATCTTAGTCACCGCACAGGAACTGTGAGCAATAGCTTAATCATGAAATAGCTGCTTAGATGAGATGCTCGTTACCTCAGAACCTCTTTCTCGTGTACAATTGAAATAGTCTGTTCACGATGCCAATCTTTGCATTCTGATATTTTCAAGAGATTATGTATCCATGAGATTGCCACGTACCTAGCGTGACCTGCCCAAAATATCTGCTTATCTGCTTTATATTTACCACTGACATTTGTGTAGTCTCTTTTACATGAACAGGTATTGGGTACCAGTGTCATTGCATTTGACCTGGTAATCACGAAACGATAAACCATCCATACCGCACTTGAATTCAAATCCGTAAAAATGTCTAGTAGATACTGAACTGAGAGGTACCTTTGTATAATTATAGCAATAGAATGTCGGTACATCACATAATGATCCGCTTAAGAACAGATGTAAGTGAATTGGCATTCCTGGGCTGTGACTCCTGTAAAAACCTAAACGGAACGCTAGAAATGCAAATTCTCGAAGATTTGAATAATATAAAGCTCAGGCCACAACGTGATGAAATCTAAGAAATCTTGGTAAAGTGATGCTGCAGAAACTAAAGTCAGAATGTCAGGTAATTAGGGGCCATCATTTCTATAAATGATTATGTGGAATGCAGGAGATCAAATCATTGTCTCATTTATTTACACCTGCGTGACAAATATTGTTGAAATCGAACTACAATTTTCATAGAAATAATATGGAAAGCAAAGTCAAATGGACAATCACGCGAACATACGTTCTGTCAAGTTTTGAAGCAAATGCTAGAAATCCCCAAAATTAAAGTTCTTTTAAATACAAAGGCGCATGATCAATTGGGTTGAATCTCAACAATCCATGGAAAATTAAAGGTGCCGAAATCAAGGTCATGACGATGGCAATAAATGGCAATAATCGAAACTGTGTTTTCTGGAAGACAAGTAAAAGCTGAACATTTTGGTAGTCATATTGTCTATTCGTTCCTTGTACCATCATTCAGCAGAAAATGAAAACGAAATCTAATGTTTCATAAAAGTTAATTACAATCTTGATTTGTATGGAAAATTCACGTTTTGAATCTGTGCAGCTGCGAAAGGGCACAACTCCTGTAAATGATGCCACACAATGCTGCAAATTGAACTTTTTTGAGGTCTCTTTAAGGTAGAGCCGCGTACCTAATTTGCCTGAAATGCAGCTTTAATTGCTAAAGTTATAATACAGCTCCTGAAGTCAGGAGGATGGTTAATCAATAGTTATAATGTCTATAAAGGTAGTGGCGGAAAACTGCAATTGAACTCATTGAAAGATTACTGGAAAGAAAGCCATACACCAGAAATGGTTGAAACCCTGCAAACCTTCAACGAAATCAACATCTCTTGGTACTGTCATTCTGTGGCAATTTGTTTCAGGAGAATTAGAAATCAGGGGACATAACTCCTCTAAATGATGATATGGAAGGCTTAGAATTGAACTCATTCGATGTCTTCTTGATATAAAGCATCAAACCAAATTTGGTTAAAATCCAATTATTCCAAGTCAAGTTATCTTGCGGAAACCGTCTATTTGATAGAGGAATGGAGTAACGAACGGACGAATGGATGGAAAACGTGATTACAAATCCTGAAATTGATATTTTTACCAGCGAAACAAAAAACGTATTTAGAATGAACCCAAATACAATGATGAATGCTTAATGAAGAAAACGAAGAGTGACTATGTAAATCGTTGAACGATGAATGTTCAAGGAAACGCGAATGGATTTTCTGAATGGATCAGTTACAGGCTGCTGCTAAAAAGCGAATGTCGTAAGTGCCTTTCGCATGATACATAAGGATCAGATTCCTTACACTGAACCCAGTTCTTCTCTCCTTTTAATGCCTGATATTGTTTTTCTCGAGGCAAGCATAACAACCGCCACTGATGTGACGACATCATAAGCGATGGTTGGATGTGCACAATTATTATTTGATGAAAGTTAGGTAAGAAATTGACGTTGCTGAGAAATATTGTACAACTATTTCAGTGATCGCATATACATTTGATGTCTTTGCTGTTTCATTAGAAGGAACTTTCAATATGTATGCAAATAATACTTCTCCCTTGTTCAGACCGCCAACAACGGAAAACCCAACTTCGGTAATTGCATTTCAATTTAATCCGGAGGAAAAGTAACTGTCTGCGAAATTGAACAGCGCGAAGCAGCTAATTACATCATAAAACAATCTCTTCATTGCAAGTGCATATATCTATAAGGTCAAACACACATAAATTTACATGTTTATATATATATATATATATATATATATATATATATATATTTATATTTATATCAATATAGAAGCATTTTCTGAAGATACTGAATGGTAAAAAATGTTTGGCATCGAAGTCAATATAATGTGAAATGGTGAGACTAAAATAACAGAATACTGTCAATTTTGCGAAAATAAATTGCGTGTTTGTTTCTATCTTGGGATTGGTAATTTTATATGTTGAGAAAACCATGACAGTTCCTTACCTGCTTCACAAGCTCCATTTACATTTGTGTATCCCATTTTGCATAGGCAGGTGAGAGTTGCAGTATTGCATTTTGCAAAGGTGTCACGACATTCAGCGTCTACTCCACACGTCGAATTCAGATCTGTGATAGAGATATTAGATTATAAGAACTTAGTCTTTGCACGATGAAGAAGAGAGAGCAATAGTTTAATCATGAGATGGCTGCTTATATGAGATGTTTGTAACTTTACAACTTTGTTCTCTTGTAAAATAAGTATAGACGGTTCATAATGCCAAAGTCTAAATTTTGATAATTTTAAGCGATAATGTAACCAACGGATTGCCACTTTTCTAGCGTGACCTGCCCTTACAATCTTCTTATCTGCTTTAAACTTATCACTGCCATTTGCGTAGTCTGTGTTATATGAACAGGTATTGATTACCAGTATCAATGTATTCGGCCTGGTAATCACAAAACAGTGAACATCCATACCGCATTTGAATTCAAATGTGTAAGAATTATAGTGGATACTGAACTGAGGGTATCTTGGCATAATTGTAGCAATATAATTTCGGCACATAACGTAAGTATCCGCTTAGCTCATATGCATTGACATAATCTAAAAATGCGTTGTTGTGGATTAAGAACAGTAGTTGGAGAATCGGAATTCCTTGGCCGTGACTCCTCTAAATACCTAATCGGAACGCTGGAATTAGAAATTGTTGATAATTTTAATAATATAAGTATCAGGCTCAAAACGGCATGAATTCCAACAAATCGTGATAAAGTAATGCTGCAGAGACTAAAGTCAGGATGCCAGGCAATTAGGGGCCATCATTTCTATAAATGATGATGTGGTATGCTGGAGATCAAATCATTGTCTCATTTATATAAACTTGCGTGACAAATATTGTTGAAATAGAACTACAATTTTCAGAGAAATAATATGGAAAGCAAAGTCAAGTTGACAATCACGCGAACATACGTTCTGTCAAGTTTTGAAGAAAATGCAAGAAATCCAAGAAATTCAAGTTCTTTTCAATATATAGGCGCATGATCAATTGGGTTGAATCTCAACAATCCATGGAAAATTAAAGGTGCCGAAATCAAGGTCTTGACGATGGCAATTAATGACAATGATCGAAACTGTTTTCTGGCAGACAAGCAAAAGCTGAACATTTTGCTAGTGATATAGTCTATTCGTTCCTTGTACCAGAATTCAGCAGAAAATGAAACCGAAATCTAATGTTTGATAAAAGTTAATTACAATCTTGATTTGTATGGAAAATTCACGTTTTGAATCTGTGCAGCTGCGAAAGGGCATAACTCCTGTAAATGATGTCACATAATGCTGCAAATTGAACTTTCTTGAGGTCTCTTCAAGGTAGAGCCGCGTACCTAATTTGCCTGAAATGCAGCTTTAATTGCTAAAGTTATAATACAGCTCCTGAAGTCAGGAGGATGGTTAATCAATAGTTATAATGTCTGTAAAGGTAGCTGCGAAAACTGCAATTGAACTCATTGAAAGATTACTGGAAAGAAAGCCATACACCAGAAATGGTTGAAACCCTGCAAACCTTCCACGAAGTCTAACATTTCTTGGTACTGTCACACTGCGGCAATTTGTTTTAGGAGAATTCGAAATCAGGGGCCATAACTCCTCTAAATTATGATATGGAAGGCTTAGAATTGAACTCATTCGATGTCTTCTTGATATAAAGCATCAAACCAAATTTGGTTAAAATCCAATTATTCCCAGTCAAGTTATCTTGCGGAAACCGACTATTTGATAGAGGAATGGACAAACGTACGGACGAATGGATGGAAAACGTGATTACAAATCCTGAAATTGCTATTTTTACCAGCGAAACAAAAACCGTATTTAGAATGAACCCAAATACAATGATGAATGCTTAATGAAGAAAACGAAGAGTGACTATGTAAATCGTTGAACGATGAATGTTCAACGAAACGCGAATGGATTTTCTGAATGGATCAGTTACAGGCTGCTGCTAAAAAGCGAATGTCGTAAGTGCCTTTCGCATGATACATAAGGATCAGATTCCTTACACTGAACCCAGTTCTTCTCTCCTTTTAATGCCTGATATTGTTTTTCTCGAGGCAAGCGTAACAACCGCCACTGATGTGACGACATCATAAGCGATGGTTGGATGTGCACAATTATTATTTGATGAAAGTTAGGTAAGAAATTGACGTTGCTGAGAAATATTGTACAACTATTTCAGTGATCGCATATACATTTGATGTCTTTGCTGTTTCATTAGAAGGAACTTTCAATATGTATGCAAATAATACTTCTCCCTTGTTCAGACCGCCAACAACGGAAAACCCAACTTCGGTAATTGCATTTCAATTTAATCCGGAGGAAAAGTAACTGTCTGCGAAATTGTACAGCGCGAAGCAGCTAATTACATCATGAAACAATCTCTTCATTGCAAGTGCATATATCTATAAGGTCAAACACACATAAATTTACATGTATATATATATATATATATATATATATATATATATATATATTTATATCAATATAGATACATTTTCTGAAGATACTGAATGGTAAAAAATGTTTGGCATCGAAGTCAATATAATGTGAAATGGTGAGACTAAAATAACAGAATACTGTCAATTTTGCGAAAATAAATTGCGTGTTTGTTTCTATCTTGGGATTGGTAATTTTATATGTTGAGAAAACCATGACAGTTCCTTACCTGCTTCACAAGCTCCATTTACATTTGTGTATCCCATTTTGCATAGGCAGGTGAGAGTTGCAGTATTGCATTTTGCAAAGGTGTCACGACAGTCAGCGTCCACTCCACACGTCGAATTCAGATCTGTGATAGAGATATTAGAGCAGAAGAACTTAGTCTTTGCACGATGAAGAAGAGAGAGCAATAGTTTAATCATGAGATGGCTGCTTATATGAGATGTTTGTAACTTTACAACTTTGTTCTCGTGTAAAATAAGTATAGACGGTTCATAATGCCAAAGTTTAAATTTTGATAATTTTAAGCGATAATGTAACCAACGGATTGCCACTTTTCTAGCGTGACCTGCCCATACAATCTGCTTATCTGCTTTAAGCTTATCACTGCCATTTGTGTAGTCTGTTTTATATGAACAGGTATTGGGTACCAGTATCAATGTATTCGGCCTGGTCATCACAAAACAATAAACATCCATACCGCATCTGAATTCAAATGTGTAAGAATTATAGTGGATACTGAACTGAGGGTATCTTGGCATAATTGTAGCAATATAATTTCGGCACATAACGTAAGTATCCGCTTAGCTCATATGCATTGACAGAATCTAAAAATGCGTTGTTGTGGATTAAGAACAGTAGTAGGAGAATTGGAATTCCTGGGCCGTGACTCCTCTAAATACCTAAACGGAACGCTGGAAATGGAAATTGTTGAAGATTTTAATAATATAAGTATCAGGCTCAAAACGGCATGAATTCCAACAAATCGTGATAAAGTAATGCTGCAGAGACTAAAGTCAGGATGCCAGGCAATTAGGGGCCATCATTTCTATAAATGATGATGTGGTATGCTGGAGATCAAATCATTGTCTCATTTATATAAACTTGCGTGACAAATATTGTTGAAATAGAACTACAATTTTCAGAGAAATAATATGGAAAGCAAAGTCAAGTTGACAATCACGCGAACATACGTTCTGTCAAGTTTTGAAGAAAATGCAAGAAATCCAAGAAATTCAAGTTCTTTTCAATATATAGGCGCATGATCAATTGGGTTGAATCTCAACAATCCATGGAAAATTAAAGGTGCCGAAATCAAGGTCTTGACGATGGCAATTAATGACAATGATCGAAACTGTTTTCTGGCAGACAAGCAAAAGCTGAACATTTTGCTAGTGATATAGTCTATTCGTTCCTTGTACCAGAATTCAGCAGAAAATGAAACCGAAATCTAATGTTTGATAAAAGTTAATTACAATCTTGATTTGTATGGAAAATTCACGTTTTGAATCTGTGCAGCTGCGAAAGGGCATAACTCCTGTAAATGATGTCACACAATGCTGCAAATTGAACTTTTTTGAGGTCTCTTCAAGGTAGAGCCGCGTACCTAATTTGCCTGAAATGCAGCTTTAATTGCTAAAGTTATAATACAGCTCCTGAAGTCAGGAGGATGGTTAATCAATAGTTATAATGTCTGTAAAGGTAGCTGCGAAAACTGCAATTGAACTCATTGAAAGATTACTGGAAAGAAAGCCATACACCAGAAATGGTTGAAACCCTGCAAACCTTCCACGAAGTCTAACATTTCTTGGTACTGTCACACTGCGGCAATTTGTTTTAGGAGAATTCGAAATCAGGGGCCATAACTCCTCTAAATTATGATATGGAAGGCTTAGAATTGAACTCATTCGATGTCTTCTTGATATAAAGCATCAAACCAAATTTGGTTAAAATCCAATTATTCCCAGTCAAGTTATCTTGCGGAAACCGACTATTTGATAGAGGAATGGACAAACGTACGGACGAATGGATGGAAAACGTGATTACAAATCCTGAAATTGCTATTTTTACCAGCGAAACAAAAACCGTATTTAGAATGAACCCAAATACAATGATGAATGCTTAATGAAGAAAACGAAGAGTGACTATGTAAATCGTTGAACGATGAATGTTCAACGAAACGCGAATGGATTTTCTGAATGGATCAGTTACAGGCTGCTGCTAAAAAGCGAATGTCGTAAGTGCCTTTCGCATGATACATAAGGATCAGATTCCTTACACTGAACCCAGTTCTTCTCTCCTTTTAATGCCTGATATTGTTTTTCTCGAGGCAAGCGTAACAACCGCCACTGATGTGACGACATCATAAGCGATGGTTGGATGTGCACAATTATTATTTGATGAAAGTTAGGTAAGAAATTGACGTTGCTGAGAAATATTGTACAACTATTTCAGTGATCGCATATACATTTGATGTCTTTGCTGTTTCATTAGAAGGAACTTTCAATATGTATGCAAATAATACTTCTCCCTTGTTCAGACCGCCAACAACGGAAAACCCAACTTCGGTAATTGCATTTTAATTTAATCCGGAGGAAAAGTAACTCTCTGCGAAATTGTTCAGCGCGAGGCAGCTAATTACATCATAAAACAATCTCTTCATTGCAAGTGCATATATCTATAAGGTCAAACACACATAAATTTACATGTATATATATATATATATATATATATATATATATATTTATATCAATATAGATACATTTTCTGAAGATACTGAATGGTAAAAAATGTTTGGCATCGAAGTCAATATAATGTGAAATGGTGAGACTAAAATAACAGAATACTGTCAATTTTGCGAAAATAAATTGCGTGTTTGTTTCTATCTTGGGATTGGTAATTTTATATGTTGAGAAAACCATGACAGTTCCTTACCTGCTTCACAAGCTCCATTTACATTTGTGTATCCCATTTTGCATAGGCAGGTGAGAGTTGCAGTATTGCATTTTGCAAAGGTGTCACGACAGTCAGCGTCCACTCCACACGTCGAATTCAGATCTGTGATAGAGATATTAGAGCAGAAGAACTTAGTCTTTGCACGATGAAGAAGAGAGAGCAATAGTTTAATCATGAGATGGCTGCTTATATGAGATGTTTGTAACTTTACAACTTTGTTCTCGTGTAAAATAAGTATAGACGGTTCATAATGCCAAAGTTTAAATTTTGATAATTTTAAGCGATAATGTAACCAACGGATTGCCACTTTTCTAGCGTGACCTGCCCATACAATCTGCTTATCTGCTTTAAGCTTATCACTGCCATTTGTGTAGTCTGTTTTATATGAACAGGTATTGGGTACCAGTATCAATGTATTCGGCCTGGTCATCACAAAACAATAAACATCCATACCGCATCTGAATTCAAATGTGTAAGAATTATAGTGGATACTGAACTGAGGGTATCTTGGCATAATTGTAGCAATATAATTTCGGCACATAACGTAAGTATCCGCTTAGCTCATATGCATTGACAGAATCTAAAAATGCGTTGTTGTGGATTAAGAACAGTAGTAGGAGAATTGGAATTCCTGGGCCGTGACTCCTCTAAATACCTAAACGGAACGCTGGAAATGGAAATTGTTGAAGATTTTAATAATATAAGTATCAGGCTCAAAACGGCATGAATTCCAACAAATCGTGATAAAGTAATGCTGCAGAGACTAAAGTCAGGATGCCAGGCAATTAGGGGCCATCATTTCTATAAATGATGATGTGGTATGCTGGAGATCAAATCATTGTCTCATTTATATAAACTTGCGTGACAAATATTGTTGAAATAGAACTACAATTTTCAGAGAAATAATATGGAAAGCAAAGTCAAGTTGACAATCACGCGAACATACGTTCTGTCAAGTTTTGAAGAAAATGCAAGAAATCCAAGAAATTCAAGTTCTTTTCAATATATAGGCGCATGATCAATTGGGTTGAATCTCAACAATCCATGGAAAATTAAAGGTGCCGAAATCAAGGTCTTGACGATGGCAATTAATGACAATGATCGAAACTGTTTTCTGGCAGACAAGCAAAAGCTGAACATTTTGCTAGTGATATAGTCTATTCGTTCCTTGTACCAGAATTCAGCAGAAAATGAAACCGAAATCTAATGTTTGATAAAAGTTAATTACAATCTTGATTTGTATGGAAAATTCACGTTTTGAATCTGTGCAGCTGCGAAAGGGCATAACTCCTGTAAATGATGTCACACAATGCTGCAAATTGAACTTTTTTGAGGTCTCTTCAAGGTAGAGCCGCGTACCTAATTTGCCTGAAATGCAGCTTTAATTGCTAAAGTTATAATACAGCTCCTGAAGTCAGGAGGATGGTTAATCAATAGTTATAATGTCTGTAAAGGTAGCTGCGAAAACTGCAATTGAACTCATTGAAAGATTACTGGAAAGAAAGCCATACACCAGAAATGGTTGAAACCCTGCAAACCTTCCACGAAGTCTAACATTTCTTGGTACTGTCACACTGCGGCAATTTGTTTTAGGAGAATTCGAAATCAGGGGCCATAACTCCTCTAAATTATGATATGGAAGGCTTAGAATTGAACTCATTCGATGTCTTCTTGATATAAAGCATCAAACCAAATTTGGTTAAAATCCAATTATTCCCAGTCAAGTTATCTTGCGGAAACCGACTATTTGATAGAGGAATGGACAAACGTACGGACGAATGGATGGAAAACGTGATTACAAATCCTGAAATTGCTATTTTTACCAGCGAAACAAAAACCGTATTTAGAATGAACCCAAATACAATGATGAATGCTTTATGAATAAAACGAAGAGTGACTATGTAAATCGTTGAACGATGAATGTTCAATGAAACGCGAATGGATTTTGTGAATGGATCAGTTACAGGCTGCTGCTAAAGAACGAATGTCGTAAGTTCCTTTCGCATGATACATAAGGATAAGATTCCTTACACTGAACCCAGTTCTTCTCTCCTTTTAATCCCTGATATTGTTTTTCTCGAGGCAAGCATAACAACCGCCACTGATGTGACGACATCATAAGCGATGGTTGGATGTGTACAATTATTATTTGATGAAAGTTAGGTAAGAAATTGACGTTGCTGAGAAATAGTGTCCAACTATTTCAGTGATCGCATTGTAACAATATGACCGGGTTGGATTTCTTATTTTTATAACAGAACACTGTTGATGGTGTTAAAAATGCTATATTTATTGATGTATGACTTGAATGGGAAGAAGGGTTATGATTAATACGTGCGTGTATTTGGTCCAAATATTGGACTAATTAACAAAATCCGCACGAACCTAATAATGTAACCCAAATATGAATACAAATAAATAAAAACATAGTGCAATGATAAAGGCTAATGATTCACCGTAATCTCAGAGGACGAAAAGAATGATGTGTTTTATTCAGATAGCAAAAATGATGTATTTTACTCATATAGCAAAAATGTATACCCTCAAAAAATGAAACATGAGGCACTTTATTCAAATAATAAAATTCGGTGCAAACAAATGGGATATATATGTCATGCAAAATATCTAAGACTCCCAAACCACTGGGTATCACAAAAACACAAAATTAGCCCACGGCTAAAAAATTACATATATGGAGTGACTCAAAAACACTCCGTCACTAGCATACTTTACTGCCAGTCGCACTGGTGAATCAAGCGATCCACGCCCAACAATGGGTCAGCAACGCCCGATCACCTAGTATTAAAGCAACACACTGTTTATTCGGCTCTTCGGCTGCTATGGTTAGCTTTACAGCTGCTATAGTCAACTTCTATTGTCCCCTATATAGCTGGGACCCCGTCGACTCTGATCAGAAGAAAATAAATCTAACACCGCCGTGTAGTATGATTGACACGGACATATACGATAACACGTAATGACGTTATATACGGTAAGTTATAAAAATTACATTATCGGAACAACATTACAAAGCAATAAACAAGTTCAGAAGTGAACCTACACGTGTCCGATAAGAATCTTATGGTACTAAACGTTTCCTAAAAATGCCAAATTTATATTGCTAATATAAAGCTCGTATTAAGAACAAACAAGAATAGAAAATATTTGCATTGTACTACGCAAGTCGAAGCTACATAGAAAATATACACCATACATTAATAAATAATGTACGTACCTCTACAGCTGGAGACGTGCAAATCCTTAAGTAGACTACTCACTGACAAGACGTTCCGTAATGTAAAGATTTAGTCTTACGGTGAGGCATTGATACACAGACGATGCAGCTCTACATCGTCAGTAAACTTGATGCATTCGGTTTTCCAATCGAAAGCACTTCGCACGTGCGGCATGGGGTGAACCGTACTTACTGTTTCGAAATATTGTAAAACATACATAACTCACTCTCGGGTATCGTTGTTACACTGACAAACGAAACCCGAATACATGTATTTAATAAAAGGGATTTACACAATTCCGTGACACGCATATACATTTGATGTCTTTGTTGTTTCATTAGAAGGAACTTTAAATATGTATGAAAATAATACTTCTCCCTTTTTCAGGCCGCCAACAACGAAACACCCAACTTCGGTAATTGCATTTCCATTTAATCCGGAGGAAAAGTAACTGTCTGCGAAATTGCACAGCGCGAGGCCGCTAATTACAAAATGAAACAATCTCTTCATTGCAAGTGCATATATCTATATGGTCACACTCACATACATTTATATACATATATATATATATATATATATATATATATATATATATATATATATATATATGTTTTTATTTATATCAATATAGTTAAATTTTCTGAAGATACTGAATGGTAAAAAATGTTTGGCATCGATGTCAATATAATGTGAAATGGTGAGACTAAAATAACAGAATACTGTCAATTTTGAGAAAATAAATTGCGTGTTTGTTTCTATCTTGGGATTGGTAATTTTATATGTTGAGAAAACAATGACAGTTCCTTACCTGCTTTACAAGTTTCATTTACATTTGTGTATCCCATTTTCAATAGGCAGGTGTTGCAGTATTGCATTTTGCAAAGGTGTCACGACAGTCAGCGTCCACTCCACACGTCGAATTCAGATATGTGATAGAGATATTAGAGCAGAAGAACTTAAGTCTTTGCACAATAAGAGAGAGAGCAATAGTTTAAGCATGAAATAGCTGCTTATATGAGATGTTTGTAACTTTGCAACTTTGTTCTCGTGTAAAATTAGAATAGACGGTTGATAATACCAAACTTTACATTTTGATAATTTTAAGAGATAATGTAACCATCGGATTGCCACTTTTCTAGCGTGACCTGCCCATACAATCTGCTTATCTGCTTTAAGCTTATCACTGCCATTTGTGTAGTCTGTTTTATATGAACAGGTATTAAGTACCAGTATCAATGTATTCGGCATGGTCACCACAAAACAATAAACATCCATACCGCATCTGAATTCAAATGTGTAAGAATTATAGTGGATACTGAACTGAGGGTATCCTGGCATAATTGTTGCAATATAATTTCGGTACATCACATAAGGATCCCCTTAGCTCATATGCATTGACATAATCTTAAACAGGGCACGTTGTGGATTAAGAAGAGAAGTAGGAGAATTGGAATTCCTGGGCCATGACTCCACTAAATTCTTAAACAGATCGCTGGAAATGGAAATTGTTGAAGATTTGAATAATATAAGTATCAGTCTCAAAACGGGATGAATTCCAACAAATCGTGGTAAAGTAATGCCGCAGAAACTACAGTCAGGAGGCCAGGCAATTAGGGGCCATCATTTCTATAAATGATGATGTGGAATGCTGGAGATCAAATCATTGTCTCATTTATATAAACTGGCGTGACAAATATTGTTGAAATCGAACTACAATTTTCAGAGAAATAAGATGGAAACCAAAGTCAAGACGACAGTCACGTGAACATACGTTCTGTCAAATTTTGTAGAAAATTCTAGAAATCAAAGAAATTCAAGTTATTTTCAATATAAAGGAACATGATCAATTGGGTTGAATCTCAACAATCCATGGAAAAGGAAAGGTGCCTAAATCAAGGTCATGACGATGGCAATTAATGACAATGATCGAAACTGTTTTTTCTGGCAGACAAACAAAAGCTGAACATTTTGGTGGTCATATAGTCTGTTCGTTCAATGTACGTGAATTCAGCAGAAAATGAAAACGAAATCTAATGTTTGATAACAGTTAATTACAATCTTGATTTGTATGGAAAATTCACATTTTGAATCTGTGCAACTGCGAAAGGGCATAATTTCTGTAAATGATGTCACACAATGCTGCAAATTGAACTTTTGTTGCGGTTTCTACAAGGTAGAGCCGCATATCTAATTTGTCTGAAATGCAGCTTTAATTGCTAAAGTTATAATACAGAACCTGAAGTCAGGAGGATGGTTAATCGATAGTTATAATGTCTTTAAAATTAGCGACGGAAAACTGCAATTGCACCCATTCAACGATTACTGGACAGAAAGCTATACACCAGAAATGGTTGAAACCCTGCAAACCTTCAAAGAAGTCTAACATTTCTTGGTACTGTCACACTGCTGCAGTTTGTTATAGGAGAATTCGAAATCAGGGGCCATAACTCCTCTAAATGATGATATGGAAGGCGTAGAATTGAACACATTCGATGTCTTCTTGATATAAAGCATCAAACCAAATTTGGTTAAAATCCAATTATTCCCAGTCAAGTTATCTTGCAGAAACCGACTATTTGATAGAGGAATGGACAAAGGTACGGACGAATGGATGGAAAACGTGATTACAAATCCTGAAATAGCTATTTTTACCAGCCGAAACATAAACCGTATTTAGAATGAACCTAAATACAATGATGAATGCTTTATGAAGAAAACGAAGAGTGACTATGTAAATCGGTGAACAATTAATGTTCAACGAAACGCGAATGGATTTTCTGAATGGATCAGTTACAGTATGTTGCAAAAAAGCGAATGTTGTAAGTGCCTTTCGCATGATACATACGGATTAGATTCCTTACACTGAACCCAGTTCTTCTCTCCTTTTAATGCCTGATATTGTTTCTCTCGAGGCAAGCATAACAACCGCCACTGATGTGACGATGTCATAAGCGATGTTTGGATGAGTGCAATTATTATTTGATGAAAGTTCGGTAAGAAATTGACGTTGCTGAGAAATATTGAACAACTATTTCAGTGATCGCATATACATTTGATGTGTTTGCTGTTACATTAGAAGGAAATTTCAATATGTATGCAAATAATACTTCTCTCGTGTTCAGACCGCGAACAACGGAAAACCCAACTTCGGTAATTGCATTTCAATTTAATCCGGAGGAAAAGTAACTGTCTGCGAAATTGTTCAGCCCGAAGCAGCTAATTACAGCATGAAACAATCTCTTCATTGCAAGTGCATATATCTATAAGGTCACACTCACATACAATTATATATATATATATATATATATATATATATATATATATATATATATATTTATATCAATATAGTGAAATTTTCTGAAGATACTGAATGGTAAAAAATGTTTGGCATTGAAGTCAATATAATGTGAAATGGTGAGACTAAAATATCAGAATACTGTCAATTTTGCGAAAATAAATTGCGTGTTTGTTTCTATCTTGGGATTGGTAATTTTATATGTTGAGAAAACCATGACAGTTCCTTACCTGCTTTACAAGCTTCATTTACATTTGTGTATCCCATTTTGCATAGGCAGGGGAGAGCTGCAGTATTGCATTTTGCAAAGGTGTCACGACAGTTAGCGTTCACTCCACACGTCGAATTCAAATCTGTGATAGAGATATTAGAGCAGAAGAACTTAATCTTTGGACTGGAAGAGAGAGAGCAATAGTTTAATCATAAAATTGCTGCTTATATGAGATGTTTGTAACTTTACAACTTTGTTCTCGTATAAAATAAGAATAGACGGTTCATAATGCCAAACTTTGCATTTTATTAATTTTAAGAGATAATGTAACCATCGGATTGTCTCTTTTCTAGCGAGACCTGCCCATACAATCTGCTCTCTGCTTTACATGTATCAATGCCATTTGTGTAGTCTGTTTTACATGAACAGGTATTGGGTACCAGTATCAATGTATTCGGCCTTATCATCACAAAACAATAAACATCCATACCGCATCTGAATTCAAATGTGTAAGAATTATAGTGGATACTGAACTGAGGGTATCTTGGCATAATTATAGCAATATAATTTCGGCACATCACATAAGGATCCGCTTAGCTCATATGCATTGACAGAATCTTAAAAAGCGCACGTTGTGCATTAAGAACAGTACTTGGAGAATTGGAATTCCTGGGCCTAGACTCCTCTAAATACCTAAAAGGAACGCTGGAAATGGACATTGTTTAAGATTTTAATAAGATAAGTATCAGGCTGAAAACGGCATGAATTCCAACAAATCGTGGTAGAGTAAATAAATGAAGATGTGGAATGCTGGAGATCAACTCATTGTCTCACTGTGTTTTCTGGCAGACAAGCAAGACCTGAACATTTTGGTAGTCATATAGTCTATTCGTTCCCTGTACGATAATTCAGCAGAAAATGAAAACGAAATCTAATTTTTGATACAAGTTAATTACAATCTTGATTTGTATGGAAAATTCACGTTTTGAATCTGTGCAGCTGCGAAAGGGCATAACTCCAGTAAATGATGTCACACAATGCTTAATCCTGAGGAAAAGTAACTGTCTGCGAAATTGTTCAGCGCGAAGCAGCTAATTACAGCATGAAACAATCACTTCATTGCAAGATCATATATGTATAAGGTCACACTCACATATATTTATATATATATATATATATATATATATATATATACATATATATACATATATATATATATATATATGTTTATATTTATATCAATATAGAAAAAAATTCTGAAGATACTTAATAGTAAAAAATGTTTGGCATCGAAGTCAATATAATGTGAAATGGTGAGACTAAAATAACTGAATACTGTCAATTTTGCGAAAATAAATTGCGTGTTTGTTTGTATCTTGGGATTGGTAATTTCATATGTTGAGAAAACCATGACAGTTCCTTACTTGCTTCACAAGCTCCATTTACATTTGTGTATCCCATTTTGCATAGGCAGGTGAGAGTTCCAGTATTTTGCAAAGGCGTCACGACAGTCTGCGTCCACTCCACACGTCGAATTCAGATCTGTGATAGAGATATTATAGGAGAAGAACTTAGTCTTTGCACAAGAAGAGAGAGAGAGAGAGAGAGAGCAATAGTTTAATCATGAAATACCTGCTTATATGATATGTTTATAACTTTACAACTTTGTTCTTGTGTAAAATAAGACTAGACGTTTCATAATGCCAAACTTTACATTTTGATAATTTTAAGAGATTATGTAACCAACGGATTGCCACTTTTCTAACGTGATCTGCCCATATAATCTGCGTATCTGCTTTACATTTATCACTGCCATTTGTGTTGTCTTTTTTATATGAACATGCATTGGATACCAGTATCAATGTAATCGGCCTGGTCATCACAAAACAATAAACATCCGTTCCGCATCTGAATTAAAATGTGTTAGAATTATAGTGGATACTGAACTGAGGGGTATCTTGGCATAATTGTAGCAATATAATTTCGGTACATCACATAAGGATCCGCTTAGCACATATGCATTGACAATCTTAAACAGCGCACGTTTTGCATTAAGAACAGAAGTAGGAGAATAGACATTCCTGGGCTGTGACTCCTGTAAAAACCTAAACGGACCGCTGGAAATGCCCATTCTCGAAGATTTGCATAATATATAGCTCAGGACACAACGGGATGAAATTTAACAAATCTTGGTAAAGTGATGCTGCAGAAACTAAAGTCAGAAGGTCAGGTAATTAGGGGCCATCATTTCTATAAATGATTATGTGGAATGCTGGAGATCAAATCATTGTCTCATTTTTATAAACTTGCGTGACAAATATTGTTTACATCGAACTACAATTTTGAGACAAATAAAATGGAAACCAAAGTCAAGCTGACAATCAGGTGCACATACGTTCTATAAAGTTTTGAAGAAAATGCAAGAAATCTAAGAATGTAAAGGTCTTTTCAACATAAAGGTGCATGATCAATTTGATTGAATCCACACAATCCATTAAAAGGTAAAGGTGTCACAATCAAGGTCATGACTACGGCAATTAATGACAAAGATAGAAAAATGTGTTTTGTAGCAGACAGGAAAAAGCTGAAAATGTTGGTTGTCATATAGTCTATTCGTTCCTTGTACGGGCTTTCAGCCGAAAATGAAAACGAAATCTAATGGTTGATAAAAGTTAAATACAATTTTGATTTGTATAGAAACTTCACGTTTTCAAACTGTCCAGCTGTGAAAGGGTATAACTCCTGTAAATGATTTCACACAATACTGCAAATCGAACTTTTTTAAGGTCTTTTCAAGGTAGAGCCGCATACCTAATTTGCCTGAAATGCAGCTTGACTTGCTAACGTTATGCTACAGAACCCAAAGTCAGGAGGATGGTTAATCAATAGTTAAAATGTATGTAAGGGATTCGGCAGAACATTAAAAATTGAACTCCTTTAAGGACTACTGGTCACAAAGCCATACACCAGAAATGATTGAAACCCTGCAAACCTTCCACGAAATAAAACAGTTCTTGGTACTGTCACACTGCGGATAAAAGGGTTAGGATAATTGGAAATCAGGGCCCATAATTCCTCTAAATGATGATGTAGGACGCTAAGAATTAAACTCTTTCCATGTCTTTTTTATAAAAAGCAACAAACAAAATTTGTTAAAATACAATAGTTCCCAGTCAAGTTATCTTGCGGAAACCAAATATTTGATAGTGGAATGGACACACGAATGGACGAATGGAATCAAAAACGTGATTACAAACCCTGAATAAAAAACCATATTTAGAATGAACTCAAATAAAATGATGAATGCTTTATGAAGAAAACGAATAGTGACAATGACAATCGGAGAACAATAAATGTTCGACGAAACGCAAATGGATTTTGAAAATGGATCATATAAAGCTGCTGCGACAACACGACGGTCGAAAGTTCATTTCGCATGATACATCGCAATCAGATTCCTTACGCTGAACCCAATTGGTCTCTATTTCTAGTCCCATATCGTGTTTATCTCCACGAAAACATAACCACCCCCACTGATGCGACGACATCATCAGCGGTGGTTGTAGTTGAACAATTATTATTTGATGCAAGCGAGGTAAGAAATGTACGTTGCTGAGAAATATTGTACAACTACTACAGTGATCTAATTACGTTTGATGTATTTGCTGTTTCATTACAACGAACTTTCGATATGTCTGTAAACAATACTTCTCTTTTTTTCAGACCGACAGGAACAGAAATCCCAACTTCCGTATTTGCATTTGCATTTCATTAAGAGGAAAAAGTACCTGCCTGTGAAATTGTACTGCGTGAAGCAACAAATTACAGCATTAAACATTATATTCGGTACAAGCGCATATATGAATAGGGTCATATATATCAATATATGTATATATCTCTCTATCTATCTATCTATCTATCTATCTATCTATATATATATATATATATATATATATATATATATATATATATATTTTTCTACCTTATCTCGATATATATACATATATATGGATAAATTGTCTAAAGTGAGTGAATGCTAAAAAACGTTTGTCAGAGAAAACAATTTACTGTGAAATAGTGAGAGCAAAATAACAGAATACTGTTACGTTTGCAAAGGTAAATATAATATGTTTGCTTATATATTGGGATCGGTAATGTTGCTACTTTGAGAAAACCATGATATCTTCTTACCTGCTTTACAATCTCCATTTACATTTGTGCAACCCATTTGGCATAGGCAGGTGAGAGTTCCCGTATTGCATTTGGCAAAGGTGTCACGACAGTAAGCATCCACTTCACACGTAGAATAAAGATCTGTGATATATATATATATATATATATATATATATATATATATATATATATATATATATATATATTTGGGCAGAAGATCTTAGTCACCGCACAGGAACTTTGAACAATTAGCTTAATCATGAAATAGCTGCTTAGATGAGATGCTCGTTACATCAAAACCTTCTTCTCGTGTAAAATTGAAAAAGACGGTTCACGATGCCAATCTGATATTTTCAAGAGATTATGTATCCATGAGATTGCCACTTACCTAAGCGTGAACTGCCCAAAATATATGCTTATCTGCTTGATTTTACCACTGACATTTTTGTAGTCTCTTTTACATTAACAGGTATTGGGTTCCAGTGCCATTGCATTTGACCTGGTAATGACGAAACGATAAACATCCATACCGCACTTGAATTCAAATCCGTAAAAATGTCTAGTAGATACTGAACTGAGAGGTACATTTGTATAATTATAGCAATAGAATATCGGTACATCACATAATGATCCGCTTAGCTCATACGCATTGACATACTCTTAAACAGCGCACGTTGTGCATTAAGAACAAAAGTAGGAGAATTTTAATTCCTGGGCCGTGACTCCTCCAAATACCTAAACGGAACGCTGGAAATGAAAATTGTTGAGGATTTGAATAATAAAAGTATCAGGCTTAAAACGGAATGAATTCCAACAAATCGTGGTAAAGTAATGCTGCATAATCTTAAGACAGGAGGCCAGGCAATTAAGGGCCATCATTTATATAAATGATGATGTGGAATGCTGGAGATCAAATCATTGTCTCATTTATATACACCTGCGTGACAAATATTGTTGAAATCGAACTACAATTTTCATAGAAATAATATGGAAACAAAAGTCAAATGGACAATCACGCGAACACAAGTTTTGAAGCAAATACTAGAAATCCCAAAAATTCAAGTTATTTTAAATATAAAGGCGCATGCTCAATTGGGTTGAATCTCAACAATCCATGGAAAAGTAAAGGTGCCGAAATCAAGGTCATGACGATGGCAATAAATGGCAATAATCGAAACTGTGTTTTCTGGAAGACAAGCAAAAGCTGAACATTTTGGGATTCATATTGTCTATTCGTTCCTTGTACCAGCATTCAGCAGAAAATGAAAACGAAATCTAATGTTTGATAAAAGTTAATTACAATCTTGATTTGTATGGAAAATTCACGTTTTGAATCTGTGCAGCTGCGAAAGGGCATAGCTATTGTAAATGATGTCACACAATGCTGCAAATTGAACTTTTTTGAGGTCTCTTTAAGGTAGAGCCGCGTACCTAATTTGCCTGAAATGCAGCTTTAATTGCTAAAGTTATAATACAGCTCCTGAAGTCAGGAGGATGGTTAATCAATAGTTATAATGTCTGTAAAGGTAGCGGCGGAAAACTGTAACTGAACTCATTGAATGATTACTGGAAAGAAAGCCATACACCAGAAATGGTTGAAACCCTGCAAACCTTCCACGAAATCAACATTTCTTGGTTCTGTCAAACTGTGCCAATTTGTTTTAGGAGAATTAGAAATCAGGGGACATAACTCCTCTAAATGATGATATGGAATGCTTTGAATTGAACTCATTCGATGTCTTCTTGATATAAAGCATCAAGCCAAATTTGGTTAAAATCCAATCAATCCCAGTCAAGTTATCTTGCCGAAATAGACTATTTGATAGAGGAATGGACAAACGTACGGACGAATGGATGGAAAACGTGATTACAAATCTTGAAATTGCTATTTTTACCAGGGAAACAAAAACCGTATTTAGAATGAACCCACATACAATGATGAATGCTTTATAAAGAAAACGAAGAGTCACTATGTAAATCGGTGAACGATGAATGTTCAATGAAACGCGAATGGATTTTGTGAATGGATCAGTTACAGGCTGCTGCTAAAAAGCGAATGTCGTAAGTGCCTTTCGCATGATACATAAGGATCAGATTCCTTACACTGAACCCAGTTCTTCTCTCCTTATAATTCCTGATATTGTTTTTCTCGAGGCAAGCATAACAACCGCCACTGATGTGACGACATCATAAGCGATAGTTGGATGTGTACAATTATTATTTGATGAAAGTTAGGTTAGAAATTGACGTTGCTGAGAAATATTGTACAACTATTTCAGTGATATCATATACATTTGATGTCTTTGTTGTTTCATTAGAAGGAACTTTCAATATGTATGAAAAAAATACTTCTCCCTTTTTCAGACCACCAACAACGGAAAACCCAACTTGGGTAATTGCATTTCCATATAATCCGGAGGAAACGTAACTGTCTGCGAAATTGCACAGCGCGAAGCAGCTATTTACAGCATGAAACAATCTCTTCATTGCAAGTGCATATATCTATAAGGTCAAACTCACATAAATTTACATGTATATATATATATATATATATATATATATATATATATATATATATAGATGTTTATATTTATATCAATATAGATACATTTTCTGAAGATACTGAATGCTAAAAAAAGTTTGGCACCGAAGTCAATATAATGTGAAATGGTGATACTAAAATAACAGAATACTGTCAATTTTGCGAAAATAAATTGCGTGTTTGTTTCTATATTGGGGTTGGTAATTCTATTTGTTGAGACAACGAGGACAGTTCCTTACCTGCTTCAAAATCTCCATTTACATTTGTGTATCCCATTTTGCATAGGCAGGGGAGAGTTGCAGTATTGCATTTTGCAAAGGTGTCACGACAGTCAGCGTCACCTCCACACGTCGAATTCAGATCTATGATAAAGATGTAACAGCAGAAGAACTTAGTCTTTGCACAAGAAGAGAGAGAGCAATAGTTTAATCATGAAATAGCTGCTTATATGAGATGTTTGTAACTTTACAACTTTGTTCTCGTGTAAAAAAAGAATAGACGATTCATAATGCCAAAATTTACATTTTATTAATTTTAAGAGATAATGTAACCATCGGATTGCCACTTTTCTAGCGTGACCTGACCATACAATCTGCTTATCTGCTTTACATTTATCACTGCCATTTGTGTAGTCTGTTTTATATGACCTGGTATTGTTTACCAGTATCAATGTATTCGGCCTGGTCATCACAAAACAATAAACATCCATACCGCATCTGAATTCAAATGTGTAAGAATTATAGTGGATATTGAACTGAGGGGTATCTTGGCATAATTGTAGCAATATAATTTCGGTACATCACATAAGGATTCGATTAGCACACATGCATTGACAGAATCTTAAACAGCGTACGTTGTGTATTAAAAACAGCAGTAGGAGAATTGAAATTCCTGGGCCGTGACTCCTCCAAATACCTAAACGGAATGCTGGAAATGGAAATTGTTGAAGATTTGAATAATATAAGTAAACAACTCAAAACGGGATGAATTCCAACAAGGTAGAGCCGAGTAACTAATTTGCCTGAAATGCAGCTTTAATTGCTAAAGTTATAATACAGCTCCTGAAGTCAGGAGGATGGTTAATCAATAGTTATAATGTCTGTAAAGGTAGAGGCGGAAAACTGCAATTGAACTCATTGAAAGATTACTGGACAGAAAGCCATACACCAGAAATGGTTGAAACCCTGCAAACCTTCCACGAAATCTAACATTTCTTGGTTCTGTCACACTGCGGCAATTTGATTTAGGAGAATTGGAAATCAGGGGCCTTAAATCCTCTAAATGATGATATGGAAGGTTTAGAATTGAACTCATTCCATGTCTTCTTGATATAAAGCATCAAACCAAATTTGGTCAAAATCCAATAATTCCCAGTCAAGTTATCTTGCGGAAACCGACACAATGATAGAGGAATGGACAAACGTACGGACGAATGGATGGAAAACGTGATTATATATCTTGAAATTGCTATTTTTACTAGCGAAACAAAAACCGTATTTTGAATGAACCCAAAAACAATGATGAATGCTTTATAAAGAAAACTAAGAGTCACTATATAAATCGTTGAACGATGAATGTTCAATGAAACGCGAATGGATTTTGTGAATGGATCAGTTTCAGGCTGCTGCTAAAAAGCGAAAGTAGTAAGTGCCTTTCGCATGATACATAAGGATAAGATTTCTTTCACTGAACCCAGTTCTTCTCTCCTTTTAATGCCTTATATTGTTTTTCTCGAGGCAATCATAACAACCGCCAATGATGTGACGACATCATAAGCGATGGTTGGATGTGTACAATTATTATTTGATGAAAGTTAGGTAAGAAATTGACGTTGCTGAGAAATATTGTACAACTATTTCAGTGATCGCATATTCATTTGATGTCTTTGCTGTTTCATTAGATGGAACTTTCAATATGTATGAAAATAATACTTCTCCCTTTATCAGACCACCAACAACGGAAAACCGAACTTCGGTAATTGCATTTCCATTTAATCCGGAGGAAAAGTAAATGTCTGCGAAATTGAACAGAGCGAAGCAGCTAATTACAGCATGAAACAATCTCTTCATTGCAAGTGCATATATCTATAAGGTCAAACTCACATAACTTTACATGTATATAGATATATAGATATGTTTATATTTATATCAATAAAGATACATTTTCTGAAGATACTGAATGGTAAAAAATGTTTGGCATCGAAGTCAATATAATGTGAAATGGTGAGACTAAAATAACAGAATACTGTCAATTTTGCGAAAATAAATTGCGTGTTTGTTTCTATCTTGGGATTGGTAATTTTATATGTTGAGAAAACCATGACAGTTCCTTACCTGCTTCACAAGCTCCATTTACATTTGTGTATCCCATTTTGCATAGGCAGGGGAGAGTTGCAGTATTGCATTTTGCAAAGGTTTCACGACAGTCAGCGTCCACTCCTCACGTCGAATTCAGATCTGTGATAGAGATATTAGAGCAGAAGAACTTAGTCTTTGCACAAGAAGAGAGAGAGCAATAGTTTAATCATGAAATAGCTGCTTATATGAGATGTTTGTAACTTTACAACTTTGTTCTCGTGTAAAATAAGAATAGACGGTTCATAATGCCAAACTTTACATTTTGATAATTATAAGAGATAATGTAACCAACGGATTGCCACTTATCTAGCGTGACATGCCCATACAATCTGCTTATCTGCTCTACACTTATCACTGCCATTTGTGTAGTCTGTTTTATATGAACAGGTATTGACCGCATCTGAATTCAAATGTGTAAGATTATAGTGGATTCTGAACTGAGGGTATCTTGGCATAATTGTTGCAATAGAAGTTCGGTACATCAGATAAGGATCCGCTTATCTCATATGCATTGACATAATCTTAAACAGCGCACGTTGTGCATTAAGAACAGAAGTAGGAGAATTGGAATTCCTGGGCCGTGACTCCAACAAATACCTAAACGGAACGCTGGAAATGGAAATTGTTGAAGATTTTAATAATATAAGTATCAGGCTCAAAACGGGATGAATTCCAACAAATCGTGGTAAAGTAATGCTGCAGAAACTAAAGTCAGGAGGCCAGGCAATTAGGGGGTATCATATCTATAAATGATGATGTGGAATGCTGGAGATCAAATCATTGACTCATTTATATAAATTGGCGTGACAAATATTGTTGAAATCGAACTACAATTTTCAGAGAAATAATATGGAAACCAAAGTCAAGTTGACAATAACGTGAACATACGTTCTGTCAAGTTTTGTCGAAAATGCTAGAAATCCAAGAAATTCAAGTTATTTTCAATATAAAGGCGTATGATCAATTGGGTTGAGTCTCAACAATCCATGGAAAAGTAAAGGTGCCTAAATCAAGGTCATGTCGATGGCTATTAATGACAATGATCGAAACTGTGTTTTCTGGCAGACAAGCAAAAGCTGAACATTTTGGTTATCATATAGTCTGTTCGTTCCTAGTACGAGAATTCAGCAGAAAATGAAAACAAAATCTAATGTTTGATAAAGGTTAATTACAATCTTGATTGGTATGGAAAATTCACGTTTTGAATCTGTGCAGCTGCGAAAGGGTATAACTCCTGTAAATGATGTCACACAATGCTGCAAATAGAATTTTTGTTGAGTTCTCTTCAAGGTGGAGCCGTATACCTAATTTGTCTGAAATGCAGCTTTAATTGCTTAAGTTATAATACAGAACCTAAAGTCAGGAGGATGGTTAATCAATAGCTATAATGTCTGTAAAGGTAGCGGCGGAAAACTGCAATTGAACTCATTGAAAGATTACTGGAAAGAAAGCCATTCACCAGAAATGGTTGAAACCCTGCAAACCTTCAACGAAATATAACATTTCTTGATACTGTCACACTGGGGCAATTTGTTTTAGGAGAATTATAAATCAGGGGCCATGACTCCTCTAAATGATGATATGGAAGACTTGGAATTTAACCCATTCGATGTCTTCTTGATATAAAGCATCAAACCAAATTTGGTTAAAATCCAATAAATCCCAGTCAAGTTATCTTGCGGAAACCGACTATTTGATATAGGAATGGACAAACGTTCAGACGAATGGACGGAAAACGTGATTACAAATCCTAAAATTGCTATTTTTTACCAGCGAAACAAAAACCGTATTTAGAATGAACCCAAATACAATGATGAATGCTTTATGAATAAAGCGAAGAGTGACTATGTAAATCGGTGAACGATGACTCTCTATTCATAATCATATCTTTGAAGCCACTAAGAAGAATGTCACATAGTCCATTCAGCAAAATCAGCCCACTCAGTACTACGATCACTCAAAGTTCCAGATATAAAGATCGCTTTGAGATTACTAAGAAGCTTATGTCAAGGAACAAATGTACTCCACTTCCAACTACCTTCTCTCCATTCGTCCTTCCGGACCAGTTTGCAAATATATTCCGTGACAAAGTACAACCATTCGAGATAGGCTTGACAACATGGTTTCAATTGAGTCGTCGTCACCATACAGTTGCGATACAGAATTTCAGCGGCAACCGTTAGCAGCATTTGAACCTGTCTCTATGTATTTAGTGCGTACACTCATGATGAAGAGTGCCCCAATGTCATGTGAACTTGATCAGATTCCGACATCACTGCTGCTTTGGTGCTTAGATCCGATATTGCCTTCACTAACTGATGTTATTAATACTTCTCTCTCATCCGGGGAATTCCAATCATTTTTCAAAACTGCCATTGTAAAACCTCTGCTGAAGAAACCAACACTTGACCATAACGATTTAAAGAACTACCGCCCAGTTTCTAACCTCCCATTCATGTCAAAAATCTTAGAAAAAGTTGTTCTATCCCAACATGTATCTCATCTGAATTCAAACGGTCATTTTAGCAATGTACAGTCTGAGTATCGCCCTCACCACAGTACCGAAACTACCCTTCTGAAAGTAGTTAACGACCTTCTCTCTGCTTTGAATAGTGGAAAGATTACAGTCCTCACCCTATTTGACTTTACCGCAGCATTTGACACAATAGACCGTGATATATTACTTCACCGTCTCCATCATGTATTTGGCAATCACGATACAGCCTTACTATGGTTCAAGTCCTACTTAATCAACAGGACACAAATTGTGTCCGCAAATGGAAAACACTCCTGCCCAGTTGATCTATGCTTTGATGTTCCAAAGGGTTATGTTCTTGGACCGGTTCTCTTCATTCTATACACTCAGCCGCTCTCACGTGTCATAGATCTTCATCCAGTGTCTCACCAATTGTACACTGATGACACTCAAATATACAAATCTAGCCACTCAACTGAAGTTGATGCTACCATCCAAGGTGTAGAGAGGTGTATTTCCGATGTGAAATCATGGATAATATGTAACAAGCTGCAGATGAATGATGATAAAACTGAAGCCATTCTGATTACCACACAAAGACTTTCTCATTCACATCCTTTACCTCAAACAATAAATATCAGCAACACCAACATTAAATGTACACAGTCAGTACGAAACCTAGGTGTTACTCTAGACAGTACACTCTCATTGCACCAACATGTCATGAACATATGCAAGGCTGCATACCTTGAGCTGAGACGGATCAGCTCGATTCGCAATTATCTTTCAGTTGATGCCACTAAAACACTTGTGTGTTCCTTAGTACTTTCAAGAATATAATATTGTAACTCAATTCTATCCGATTCATCTCAGTAGCTACTCCAGAAACTTCAAAAAGTTCAAAACACAGCTGCTCGGATCATTCTTAGAGTACCAAGAACAGAGCACACCTCTCCAATGCTCTAAACCCTACACTGGATACCCATTCGATCCAGAATCAAACACAAAATGTGTTCTCTGTGCTACGTTTCATTGACTGGCACCAGTCCAACATACCTATCTCAACTCACCCATGTGTACACACCACAAAGATACTTACGCTCCTCTTCCGAAACACGTATTTTCATTATTTCCAATATCAAAATGACGTCATACGGACAACGTTCTTTTGCATACCAGGGTCCAGCAACGTGGAATGAATTGCCCATTGAACTTAGACACAAAGACACAGTGATCTCATTCAAGAGTGCTCTTAAAACGCACCTATTTAGACTACAATAGTAGACATAAAGACTTAATGTTTTAACTATTTTCAACATGTTTTCGTTATCTACTTTCATGGTGTCTAGTTTTTTTTTCCTTTCTTTTTTATCTTTTCTTTTCGTAATCATATCATTATTTATGATTTTTTATAGATGTTATATAATGTTGTAAAGAGCATAGATCTTCTAAAGATTAGGCGCTATACAAAGTCCTAAATATTATTATTATTATTTTTTATTATTTCTATAAATGATGATGTGGAATGCTGGAGATCAAATCATTGTCTCATGTATATAAACTTGCGCGACAAATATTGTTGAAATCGAACTAAAATTTTCAGAGAAATAAAATGGAGACCAAAATCAAGTTGGCAATCACGTGAACATAGGTTCTGTCAAGTTTTGACGAAACTGCTGGAAATCCAAGAAATTCAAGTTCCTTTCAATATAAAGGCGCATGATCAATTGAGTTGAATCTCAACAATCCATGGAAAAGTAAAGGTGCCGAAATCAAGGTCATGACGTTGGCAATTAATGACGATGATCGAAAATGTGTTTTCTGGCAAACAAGCAAAAGCTGAACATTTTGGTAGTCATATAGTCTATTCGTTCCTTGTACGAGAATTCAGCAGAAAATGAAAACGAAATCTAATGTTTGATAAAAGTTAATTAAAATCTTGATTTGTATAGAAAATTCACGTTTTTAATCTATACAGCTGCGAAAGGGCATAACTCCTGTAAATGATGTCACACAATGCTGCAAATTGAACTTTTGTTGAGGTCTCTTCAAGGTACAACCGCTTATCTAATTTGCCTGAAATGCAGCTTTAATTGCTAAAGTTATAATACAGAACCTGAAATCAGGAGGATGGTTAATCAATAGTTATAATGTCTGTAAAGGTAGCGGCGGAAAACTGCAATTGAACCCATTAAAAGATTACTTTACAGAAAGCCATACACCAGAAATGGTTGAAACCCTGCAAACCTTCCATGAAGTCTAACCTTTCTTGGTACTGTCACACTGCGGCAATTTGTTTTAGGAGAATTATAAATCAGGGGCTATAACCCCTCTAAATTATGATATGGAAGGCTTAGAATTGAACTCATTCGATGCCTTCTTGATATAAAGCATCAAACCAAATTTGGTTAAAATCCAATTATTCCCAGTCAAGTTATCTTGCGGAAACCGACTATTTCATAGAGGAATGGAGAAACGTACGGATGAATGGATGGAAAACGTGATAACAAATCCTGAAATTGCTATTTTTACCAGCGAAACAAAAACCGTATTTAGAATGAACCCAAATACAATGATGAAAGCTTTATGAAGAAAACGAAGAGTGACTATGTAAATCGGTGAACGATGAATGTTCAACGAAACGCGAATGGATTTTGTGAACGGATCAGTTACAGGCTGCTGCTAAAAAGCAAATGTCATGAGTGCTTTTCGCATGATAAGATTCCTTACAGTGAACCCAGTTCTTCTCTCCTTTTAATCCCTGATATTTTTTTTCCTCGAGGCAAGCATTACAACCCACACTGATGTGACGACATCATAAGCGATGGTTGGATGTGCACAATTATTATTTGATGAAGTTAGGTAAGAAATTAACGTACATGGGAAATATTGTACAACTATTTCAGTGATCACATATGCATTTGATGTCTTTGCTGTTTGATTAGAAGAAACTTTCAATATGTATGAAAATAATGCTTCTCCCTTTTTCAGACCACCAACAACGGAAAACCCAACTTCGGTAATTGCATTTCAATTTAATCCGGAGGAAAAGTAACTGTCTGCGAAATTGTACAGCGCGAAGCAGCTAATTACAGCATGAAACAATATCTTCATTGAAAGTGCATATATCTATAAGGTCAAACACACATAAATTTACATGCATATATATGTATATATATATATATATATATATATATATATATATTTATATCAATATAGATACATTTTCTGAAGATACTGAATGTCAAAAAATGTTTGGCATCGAAGTCAATATAATGTGAAATGGTGAGACTAAAATAACAGAATACTGTCAATTTTGCGAAAATAAATTGCGTGTTTCTTTCTATCTTGGGATTGGTAATTTTATATGTTGAGAAAACCATGACAGTTCATTACCTGCTTCACAAGCTCCATTTACATTTGTGTATCCCATTTTGCATAGGCAGGTGAGAGTTGCAGTATTGCATTTTGCAAAGGTGTCACGACAGTCAGCGTCCACTCCACACGTCGAATTCAGATCTGTGATAGAGATATTAGAGCAGAAGAACTGAGTCTTTGCACGATGAAGAAGAGAGAGCAATAGTTTAATCATGCGACGGCTGCTTATATGAGATGTTTGTAACTTTACAACTTTGTTCTCGTGTAAAATAAGTATAGATGGTTCATAATGCCAAAGTGTAAATGTTGATAATTTTAAGCGATAATGTAACCAACGGATTGCTACTTTTCTAGCGTGACCTGCCCATACAATCTGCTTATCTGCTTTAAGCTTATCACTGCCATTTGTGTAGTCTGTTTTATATGAACAGGTATTGGGTACCAGTATCAATGTATTCGGCCTGGTCATCACAAAACATTAAACATCCATACCGCATCTGAATTCAAATCTGAAAGAAGTATAGTGGATACTGGACTGAGGGTATCTTGGCATAATTGTAGCAATATAATTTCGGCACATAACGTAAATATCCACTTAGCTCATATGCATTGACAGAATCTAAAAATGCGTTGTTGTGGATTAAGAACAGTAGTTGGATAATTGGAATTCCTGGGCCGTGACTCCTCTAAATACCTAAACGGAACGCTGGAAATGGAGATTGTTGAAGATTTTAATGATATAAGTATCAGGAACCAAACGGCATGAATTCCAACAAATCGTGATAAAGTAATGCTGCAGAGACTAAAGTCAGGATGAGAGGCAATTAGGGGCCATCATTTCTATAAATGATGATGTGGTATGCTGGAGATCAAATCATTGTCTCATTTATATAAACTTGCGTGACAAATATTGTTGAAATAGAACTACAATTTTCAGAGAAATAATATGGAAAGCAAAGTCAAGTTGACAATCACGCGAACATACGTTCTGTCAAGTTTTGAAGAAAATGCAAGAAATCCAAGAAATTCAAGTTCTTTTCAATATATAGGCGCATGATCAATTGGGTTGAATCTCAACAATCCATGGAAAATTAAAGGTGCCGAAATCAAGGTCTTGACGATGGCAATTAATGACAATGATCGAAACTGTTTTCTGGCAGACAAGCAAAAGCTGAACATTTTGCTAGTGATATAGTCTATTCGTTCCTTGTACCAGAATTCAGCAGAAAATGAAACCGAAATCTAATGTTTGATAAAAGTTAATTACAATCTTGATTTGTATGGAAAATTCACGTTTTGAATCTGTGCAGCTGCGAAAGGGCATAACTCCTGTAAATGATGTCACACAATGCTGCAAATTGAACTTTTTGAGGTCTCTTCAAGGTAGAGCCGCGTACCTAATTTGCCTGAAATGCAGCTTTAATTGCTAAAGTTATAATACAGCTCCTGACGTCAGGAGGATGGTTAATCAATACTTATAATGTCTGTAAAGGTAGCTGCGAAAACTGCAACTCAAGTCATTGAAAGATTACTGGAAAGAAAGCCATACACCAGAAATGGTTGAAACCCTGCAAACCTTCCACGAAGTCTAACATTTCTTGGTACTGTCACACTGCGGCAATTTGTTTTAGGAGAATTCGAAATCAGGGGCCATAACTCCTCTAAATTATGATATGGAAGGCTTAGAATTGAACTCATTCGATGTCTTCTTGATATAAAGCATCAAACCAAATTTGGTTAAAATCCAATTATTCCCAGTCAAGTTATCTTGCGGAAACCGACTATTTGATAGAGGAATGGATAAACGTACGGACGAATGGATGGAAAACGTGATTACAAATCCTGAAATTGCTATTTTTACCAGCGAAACAAAAACCGTATTTATAATGAACCCAAATACAATGATGAATGCTTAATGAAGGAAACGAAGAGTGACTATGTAAATCGTTGAACGATGAATGTTCAACGAAACGCGAATGGATTTTCTGAATGGATCAGTTACAGGCTGCTGCTAAAAAGCGAATGTCGTAAGTGCCTTTCGCATGATACATAAGGATCAGATTCCTTACACTGAACCCAGTTCTTCTCTCCTTTTAATGCCTGATATTGTTTTTCTCGAGGCAAGCATAACAACCGCCACTGATGTGACGACATCATAAGCGATGGTTGGATGTGTACAATTATTATTTGATGAAAGTTAGGTAAGAAATTGACGTTGCTGAGAAATAGTGTGCAACTATTTCAATGATCGCATTGTAACAATATAACCGGGTTGGATTTCGGATTATTTATAACAGAACACTGTTGATGGTGGTAAAAATGCTATATTTATTGACGAATGACTTGAATGGGAAGAAGGGTTATGATTAATACGTGCGTGTATTTGGTCCAAATATTGGACTAATTAACAAAATCCGCACGAACCTAATAATGTAACCCAAATATGAATACAAATAAATATAAACACAGTGCAATGATAAAGGCTAATGATTCACCGTAATCTCAGACGACGAAAAGAATGATGTGTTTTATTCAGATAGCAAAAATGATGTATTTTACTCATATATCAAAAATGTATACCCTCAAATAATGAAACATGAGGCACTTTATTCAAATAATAAAATTCGGTGCAAACAAATGGGATATATATGTCATGCAAAATATCTAACACTCCCAAACCACTGGGTATCACAAAAACACAAAATTAGCCCACGGCTAAAAAATTACATATATGGAGTGACTCAAAAACACTCCGTCACTAGCATACTTGGCTGCCAGTCGCACTGGTCAATCAAGCGATCCACGCCCAACAATGGGTCAGCAACGCCCGATCACCTGTATTAAAGCAACATACTGTTTATTCAGCTCTTCGGCTGCTATGGTTAGCTTTACAGCTGCTATAGTCAACTTCTATTGTCCCCTATATAGCTGGGACCCCGTCGACTCTGATCAGAAGAAAATAAATCTAACACCGCCGTGTAGTATGATTGACACGGACATATACGATAACACGTAATGACGTTATATACGGTAAGTTATAAAAATTACATTATCGGCACAACATTACAAAGCAATAAACAAGTTCAGAAGTGAACCTACACGTGTCCGATAAGAATCTTATGGTACTAAACGTTTCCTAAAAATGCCAAATTTATATTGCTAATATAAAGCTCGTATTAAGAACAAACAAGAATAGAAAATATTTGCATTGTACTACGCAAGTCGAAGCTACATAGAAAATATACACCATAAATTAATAAATAATGTACGTACCTCTACAGCTGGAGACGTGCAAATCCTTAAGTAGACTACTCACTGACAAGACGTTCCGTAATGTAAAGATTTAGTCTTACGGTGAGGCATTTATATACAGACGATGCAGCTCTACATCGTCCGTACACTTGATGCATTCGGTTTTCCAATCGAAAGCACTTCGCACGTGCGGCATGGGGTGAACCGAACTCACTGTTTCGAAATATTGTAAAATATACATAACTCACTCTCGGGTATCGTTGTTACACTGAAAAACGAAACCCGAATACATGTATTTAATAAAAGGGATTTATACACCTCCGTGACACGCATATACATTTGATGTCTTTGTTGTTTCATTAGAAGGAACTTTAAATATGTATGAAAATAATACTTCTCCCTTTTTCAGGCCGCCAACAACGGAAAACCCCACTTCGGTAATTGCATTTCCATTTAATCCGGAGGAAAAGTAACTGTCTGCGAAATTGCACAGCGCGAGGCAGCTAATTACAAAATGAAACAATCTCTTCATTGCAAGTGCATATATCTATAAGGTCACACTCACATACATTTATATATATATATATATATGTTTTTATTTATATCAATATAGTTAAATTTTCTGAAGATACTGAATGGTAAAAAATGTTTGGCATTGATGTCAATATAATGTGAAATGGTGAGACTAAAATAACGGAATATTGTCAAGTTTGAGAAAATAAATTGCGTGTTTGCTTCTATCTTGGGATTGGTAATTTTATATGTTGAGAAAACAATGACAGTTCCTTACCTGCTTTACAAGTTTCATTTACATTTGTGTATCCCATTTTCAATAGGCAGGTGTTGCAGTATTGCATTTTGCAAAGGCGTCACGACAGTCAGCGTCCACTCCACACGTCGAATTCAGATATGTGATAGAGATATTAGAGCAGAAGAACTTAAGTCTTTGCACAATAAGAGAGAGAGCAATAGTTTAAGTTGTGTAGATAGGTTTCAGAAATTGTTAAAGATAGAGAATATTTGTATTCATCATTTTCAATTTTTTTTTTGTAAATGAATCTGTATTTTTATAACAGATCAAATCCCCGAAGGTCTCTCTTGTGACAGCCACATTATATATAATTTCTAGGAATCGTATTAAAATAAACTCGGTAACAATAAAGTAATATTTACAACATAATTGTATAAAATTAATGTCACTTCTTTTTTTTTTGTACCAAGAGCAACGCATCGAACTATTTCAATCTTTCACACCATATGGTAACTTAATTTTAAATACCCTCTTAAATGGTGATACAACGCTTCAATATGAAGTAAATGTTCGTATTTTCAATGCCGTTCATAAATTTAATGAAAGTCGAAAAGATTTAAGTAAGCACACCTATTACTAATACGCATGGTCTTCTACAGGTCACAAACAACTGTAAACAGCTATTCCCTTTTTTCCAAATGATGGACGATCGCCACTGCAGCAACTCGCTCAACAAGGAAGTACTGTTAACTTTTAATTTCGCTTTTTGTCATTTCTTTCATTCTTATTTTTCAACAATATAAACAATGTTCTTTTAACTAAGAGATTCTTCACTTTGACTATTCAACAATTTAAATTTGTTTGTAATTAAGACTCAGTATTATCTGCCATATAGTCAGATATATTTCCAATTTTTGTATCGTGAAAGGAGAAAGAACACTGTAGGCCATTGGCTTTCATATTTGTCCTTTACCTTCTATTTTGTAAAATTGTAATCTCCAACAACACATTTATGAAATAAAATATGTTTATACTAAAATTGATGTTCCCAGCTTTTACACTGAATTAAATCCCTTTGTCCACAATATGTTCAAAAGTAGAAAATATAAGAAATACTTTTTTTAAATATCAGCAAAGTCATATTTCAAGAAATGATTGTTCTTTAATTTAAAGCACTTCCCAGCTTATTGTATGTTTTGCTCATCTGTCCAAATTTGTAACTATTATCTGCTGATAAATAAGAGGTTAATTTATATCTGCATGGTTCATCTGTTTAGTGGAAAATCGTCACTATGGCAACAGACCAGAGCATTCCAGTTTTTGCTTCTCAACTTTTCTTTATAAAGAATACATATCGGCATTTATGTGAAAATTTATTGATGGCCTTTAGATGTAGTTTTAGGAGGATTGCGTACGATCTGAGACTAACATACAGATATTACCGTTACCCACCAAAAAGTGGGGCAAATTGAGCGATTACACCACACCTCATTTTTGACATTGTGTACTGGTTATGTTAAGAAGTGAACTATTTGGTTTTGGTTTGGTGTTTAACGGCAAAGCAACACAAGTATGTTATTTAGAGCCGTGGCATTGGAGTAATGTGTCTTGCCGATGAACACACTACGGTAGTCAAACCCGGGCTGATCCGATTGTAGGATTCGAACCCGCGCCCTTTCAGTTGTGAATCTAGCACACTATCCAATGAGCCACCTCTACTACTAGGAAACAAACGGTGGCAGTCAAATATCTTAGGCCAAAAAATATTTTAATGTCTGAAGGGTACTGAAGTTTACATGTACTGTTTTAGGTCACAACGTGCTCGTTTCTCTTGCTGCGATTATAACTCTTAGGTACATGTATTCAAGTATCCCATGGCATGATGCAAATCTTATATTTTCACATATTTAAATACTATTTCTTTTTACTTTGTTGTATGACGATCATCTCCGTGATATTGTTACATATTAAAATATTTATTTTACTCTGCAAAAATCTATAATAAAGTTGTTTCATCGATGTTGTGTTTAGAAACACTGCTATGGAAATATAAATCGGACTGACAGCTTGAAGTGTAAATATTTTGATCTGTTTTGTTTTGGTTTTCTTTGTTTGTTTGTTTTAAATGTAAGTGTCATGAATAGTGAAATATACGATAAAAACTTTGAGCAAGTTTCCATGACTACAACACAAAAAGGATATCTGGTCAATTTAAGATTTGTCTACTTCTCATTTGCTTCCTGAGCTCATTATTACAGATTGATCTGCGTGTATCACATATGGGGCTGAAACGATTCATCGATATATCGATGCATCGATACTTTGCCATATCGATACACGTATCGATACTATACGGTAAAAACTTTGAGCAGGTTTCCTGGACTACAAAGCGAAAAGGATATCTGGTCAATTTATGATTTGTCTACTTCTCATTTGCTTTCTAAGCCAGTTTAATTGGGAAAAATTTGCATTTATTGAATGGAAATAATTTCGTATTTATAACGGAGTAATCGAATCTTCGAAAACAGTGCATTATGAAAAAATATGTTAACCAGGTGCAAGATAAAATGTCTATAAGAGGAACTATGTAGTTTCCCAGGATGGGTTTGCTTTTGATTTGGTTCGGTATTTTACGGTACAGCAACACAAGTAGGTTCTTTAGTGCCGCGGCAATTGGAGCAAAGTGCCTTCTCCAGAGATGCATCACGGTAACCCAACCGGATTGATCAGATGGTAGGATTCGAACCCGAACCCTTTCAGTCGGCACTCAAACTACTGTATGGCTGTGAGGATTTATGTCCAACATTGTCTGCGATAAAAATATAAATGGATGATGTAGTGTCATAGTAATACAAATAAAATAGACCATTTAGTCTTGAAATATAAATACGGCTCATGTTTAATAGGTTAAAAGATTAAATCAATTTGTTCCGGCAATAGAAATGTGAGTAATAAATTGACAAACATATTTTTAATTCCTTTTCTTTGTTATTAGAGTTTCCTATATATCGCTTGTGCCATATTTTAAGGAAATAAAGATTTATTAACGGAAATTCGCTTGTGACACACCGTGTGTGAGTATATATATATATATATATATATATATATATATATATATATATATATATATATATATATATATAACACGTGACGTCTGTGTGTTGATGCAGACCGATCGACTTCATTGGATATAAAGAAACTAAAATCTATGAGTTATAATATAGTTAGTATTAATTACTCTTGTTAAAGTTTTCTTTCCATCACCCTTTTCAGATTGGGGTATCTATGTCCAAAGTAATCCCAAGTTTAATTATGACACAAAGAACCAGTACTCCTTGTCTATACCGTGTAATGATGGTATCGACACGGTGACCCGTAATTTTACAGTATATCTTTTAAGGAACGTTGCGCCTGTATTCACCAACTTAGCAAGTAAGTTTTTTGTTTTCTTTTTCTTAATTAATTGTCATGAATGTACATGCACATCTAACAACAGAGTATAAATTTCAAGGCTGAGGCAAGAGATTTGTGGATATTTTTTTCTGACTATTTTGCGGTATTTCTAAATCTGTTGCTACCTTCTTTTCATATTGTAAATGCTATTTTATTCCTTATATTCATAATAATTTCTTTTTTACTCACATTCGTCTGGTAGTATTTTATAAGCATATCTACACTCTTTGTATATACGTTGTTATTTGAATTATTAAAGACACGATTTAGTTCAACCTCTAAATATTAAACTCTTTTCTAGATCTGTTCATTCAGAACAAATTGTCTTGTTTAAAAATCAGTATATAAGAGGAAAGAAACATAAAAACTAAATACCTATATAAACAGCAGTTACCTATCTTCGCGGGACCCCCGGTGGCTGAGTGGTCTAAGGCGCTCGCCTTTACCGATCATTGCCATATCACCTCTGTCCGCGTGGGTTCGAGACTTGGGCTCGGCCAATGTGGTTATGTGAGAAAACTTGCCAGTAGCTTCCCTTGGGTCGGTGGTTCTTCCCGGGATTTTCCCTGGGTTCTTCCTCCACCAGATATACTGGCCGCCATGTATAGCCTATCATGTGCTGAGAAATGGCGTTAAACCCATAAAACCAAACCAACCTATCTTCGCAATTTTCGGTATCCAGGGGCGTTACTTCTATCGTCTCTAAATACAAACACACTTCAAATTTCCCCTTGTTGTTCGTTTCAGATTCGGTATTTGTGGCGACAACCGCAACGTCCGGTTATATCGTATTCACTGTGACAGCGACGGATGCAGAGAATAATCAGCTATATTTCAATATGGCATGTAGCAAAGCTGTTTGACCGTTTCAGATCCTCGATTGTAAGCATACATTTTTGCCTCAACAGATCCAACTATAAGAACCCGAGATCAGGCAATACCTACGTTTTTTTTTCCCACGATGGTTTCATTTATATGTTTTGAGTGAAAAAGAAGATTTATCTGAAATAATTAGGTTACCATTTCTATTCGCAAAGTTATAGCTTGTAGATACAGGATTTAGGCTTAACAGTGTTCGATTTGTCTCCACAAAGTTTACATTAGCAATGATCGGCCGCCATTGATGCAATGGCATTCTCGATAGACTGTTCTATACATATTGCTAGAATGGGACCTAGTTTTGACTTTCATTTATCGAGTGAATCAGAATTGAAGAATCAATCTACGAAAAATCCAAAAGAAAAAACAAACGATGACCTCTTGCGATTGTAAACTTCGTAATGACTATGGAAGGCTCTTTAGTCATACTAAACCAAGCATCTACATATTATTACTTTACAGATAGAAAACCGTAGCCTATCTAATTAAGGTATGTCTTCTTTATTACTCAAATATAGCCATATAAATGAAATTATCGCGGAAAAAATGCCAACACTGGTTTTCCTCGAGAGTACTATAGTACGATTTTCCCATCCACTACAAAATCAAGAGCCTCTACATATTGTTGAAGATGGGAACCAAGCTAGTACAGATTGGAGCTAGTAAATATTTACTGCGCATGTGCAACTCACAAAAGTTCAGTTTGTTTATTATTGATGACAAACAATAGAAATTTTACATTAATAACGTTGATTCAGATTCCCTATGCTGATCGAGTCAAGTCTATTTGCTGATATCAATAAAGTACCCCATATAATCTTTCAAGTTTTGTTAAAAGTTCCCATTGTTGATTATAAATCTCGATAACCCATTGGAAAATATTATATTTTTAGGGATCATTGGTCGAGCAGGTTAGCTTATATCACTCAGACTAAAAGCTTAAGTGACAATCTTCTTTTAAGTCGATTATGTGAAGCAATTGCATGATCAGTGTTAGGGCATGCACGCATACTGTCCGCCTATTAGCGAGTCGTGCTTTTCTCATCCTTCTTGCAGAAAGAGTGAAAGAGGTTGAGGTTGTTTTATTTTTCATTGTATTTTTAAGCGGGAATAATTCAGCTGACGGCAGATTTAAAGGGTACTACTGCAATTGGGTATGATCTCAGCGTATACGTATATGATGGAAAAACACTGGTTGGTCCTAGAGTCCTTACTATCACTATTTCGGGTAAGTAAACAGCAGAAAAGTCACATGGTCTCCATTTCCCCATATAGTTTTGTTCCCCATTTAAGATCCGCCCTAAATTGTTGACTTTGGAATATGAATAATATAGTCTCGGCTGGGATATTGCACTCGTACGTAGAACACAGACGGTTGATAATTCTAAAGGGTGCACATCTGACAAATTTCTTGAAGACTACATATATAAGTACTTATTCCGTTATATATGTTCGCTATAGAGCAATCTTATACAGTGTTCCCTGCATATATATATATATATATATATATATATATATATATATATATATATATATATATATATATATATACAGGGCTCGAAATTAACGCTAACCCGCTATCCCGCGGGTAGTGATTTTGCCGGCGGATCAGTAAAACCCAACAGTCACTAATCCGTTGGGGCAGTGAAAATTACTGCCGGTCACCTATCATAGCAATTAAGACGTGGTCGGGAGTCGGCATTTCCTTTAATGGTTAATTGATCTATTTATTGCGTTAATTGAGTACCTACAATAAATGCTCGCGACGCAAATGACAGGTGTTAAATCACTCATACACTCATCAGGTAAATTAGAGCTAGTATTGTCAAAACAGTCTTCGTGCACGTAGAAATAGCCTGGTGTACTGCCCCCAAGCAATGATTTCATTACTCATGAAAACAAAAGGTGTAAGGTCTCAGGCCAGTATTGACCAATCGGAAAAGGTCGCGTTCGTCGACTCAACGAATAATCCAGAATTATACCGAACAAAGTGTTTCAATCTTTATATCATTGCTGATAAACATTTCATACAGTGTGCAATGACAACTCTAAACAGGTTGAAGTATTTGCAAGCTGCGCAGCCGCTACCGAAGCGATAGAAATTAGATGATGACAAGAGAGAGGGCAAGATCGCAAGTATGATAAGGGTAGAGACTAAGAAAGTCGCAGAAATGCTGGGAAAATGAACACAAATGTCTGAAGTACGACTCAGGAGACGCTGTGATGTTGTACACTTTCTGTATTCGGAGAAATACGAAAGTGCGTCAGCACTTCATTCGTTGATGGGTGTAACAATTTTCATAAATCGTCCCTGGAATCACACAATGCAAGCTCCCTACACATAAATGGCAGAGGGATAAGTCAAATGAAAACAGAAAGTTGGTTCCTCAGAAGCAGAGCCAATTGTGGCATCTTTGAACAAGAGCGTCTTGAAGAAGCTTGAATATAAATTCCAAACTTAGAGATGATAATGAATAATAGATGTTGAATTACAAACGGAACTGAATTCTGTTTGATTTTTAGCAGGATCAGTGCAATTTAGGCAGGATCAGTAAAAAAAAATATTTTGGTGATCCTGTGGGTTAGTGAAAACAAATTCCTAAAGTCCTAATTTCGAGCCCTATACATATATATATATATATATATATATATATATATATATATATATATATATATATATATATATATATTGTTACGACTCTATGGTCTAAGAAAAATGTAACAGAAAGAAAGTGAAACCAACAAATCAAGTAAAAATCAACAAGCAATTTATTACTAGATAATTAAAATGAAAAATCAAAAAGTCACTTACAGAAATGTGTTTTGAAATCCTAATAATCCAATAAGAATGATTGTTCTAATCACAAGTCCTAAATATAGAATGTTCTGAATTCACAGCTGTGTCCTTGAATGTTATGATGTGCTAATGGTCTCCAAAGTCCTGATGTACTAGTAATCTTTGATGTGCTGATGTCAAAATAAAGTATTCCAAAATATCTCTGAATAAGTTCACTTAAATTCCAAAATCATCAATTAAAAATCCAAAGTCCAAAAGTTTATGAGCACTGTTATAATCCAATGAAAATTTAAAATAATTCCTCTCTTAGAATTTGGAATGAATTTTCACAACTGTAATAGCTCTTTACAAGACTGATGGTAATGTCAAAACTGAATAAATGTCCACCAAACATGGCATATATAAAGATTGGTCACATGACAGAATGTTCTAGAATATGAGTCGTCTTAATGGAATTTTTACTTGTAAACAAAAATCAACCTTGACCTTCAAATTGAGAAAACATATTGATCAAAACAACCTAATTCAAGGACACTAGTTAAACATGTTTTTCCTGATAAACATTAAGATTTAAGCAAATATTAAAGTGAAGAAACATTTATAATTTCCTAAAATATTTATAATATTATATAAACATCATACATAGGAATATATATATATATATATATATATATATATATATATATATATATATATATATATGTGTGTGTGTGTGTGTGTGTGTGTGTGTGTGTATCGACCGGTTTTTAGTAGATATAAGGAAATATTTAACTAGTAAAGTGGAAATATTATATTATCACGAGTGGCAATACGAAATGTTTACACTGCATGAGTGATATATTTCCTTATATCTATTTTTGTTAAAAAAATAACAAAAAGACAAACGTAGATATTCTTTTATATATTTCTGAGGGCACAAACCATCGACTTGCATAATTAATTTTCCATTATGCGTCAATGCGGTTAACGACTGTGTTACTACATAGATAAAAAAGAAGTTTCGAAATGTAACAATAATTTAGTGAGTTTTTAGAAATTGGTCTCATGCATTCTTCTGCATATAACGATTACAATTTTGTATTTTGTCAAAATAACGACTGCACAGTACGAAAAATGTAACGCTTTTTTATTCACGTAAACACATATCTTTCGCAGATTGGTACAGTGAACAGCCTTAAGGTAGGGGTACCATCTTCACAGATCTCAGAATCTAGCATCTTTAAACTAAACACTTTAATCATTGCGAGTTCTTCTATTAATATTCTTTGTATTTATTTTGCTTATTTCTGCATTCAAATGTGAATTATGTGACCTTGGAAGGCGTGCAGTTTGGTTCGTTAGGGAATGCAGTACCCACATTTCAATAGCCACTTATTTCGGGTTTGAATCAACACTTACCCATCCCTGATTTCTCCATCGTTTTCAGTCATAAGTGTGATGAGAGTTAAAATCGCTAATTAAACATATTTTATTATATATTTAATCCACAGTTTTACCCAAAAAGTCTACTATTTGTCGCAGAGTATATAACAGGTATAGGGTATGTACACTAAGGTCAAGAACGTTCAGTCGATGAAAGCATGATTTATATTGAAAGCTATTTTAAAGAAGCTACTACTTGAAACTTATTTGTTGTGTGAAGCTTGATTTTATGCATTTTGTCATGGAACATTCTCAATTTTAAGATCTGTTCATCCTGATGGAGTGGAGGGAGAGGAGGGAGAGAAAGAAAAATAAGACGAAACAGTAACTTAGGCCTAAGCATGGAAATATAACATACCTAAGGGCACATATCATTTCTAAATTAGGTCTAAGAATGGAGATATAACATACCTAAGGGCACATATCATTTCTAAATTAGGCCTAAGTGTGGAAATATAACATACATAAGGGCACATATCATTTCCAAATTAGGCCTAAGTGTGGAAATATGACATACATAAGGGCACATATCATTTCTAAATGGGAAAATAAAGTAGTTCTAGAGGTGACATAGCCACAGTGGCGACACCACTTTCATCGCCACTGTGGCGCTATCAATTATTTTCACACTGATATATTTCAACATCTCATTATGATATATATATATATGTATATATATATATATATATATATATATATATATATATATATATATATATATATATATATATATATCATAGTATTTTTTTAAAACTAGTAAGCGCTCAACGTAAACTGTATTCTAATTATTCTAAGAGCAAGACCTCTATTCAAAATATTAATGCCTGGTCTTTGTAAAAAATAATGCATGGATTTATGTGTCAAACTTAAAGTTGAGTGTCAACCGTAGAAACCTATATTAGTTATGTCTCATTTCGTAAAAAGAAAATTAATGATTTCTTGCCTGATTACGTTTATAAGTTAACTGAAAAAGTTTATTTTCTGTATTTCAGGAATCAATTCTGCACCTATTATCAGTAACCTCCCACTGTCGTCTGCATTGTCAGTTCCTGAGAATACAGCTTTAGGAACATCGGTGTTCAAAGTCAGCGTTAGCGACGCTGACATGGGAGATACACACATGTTCACAATGACGTCATCACCAGGCACAGGGATGAACTATTTCTCCATTGGCTCAAATAGTACGTAAATGAAATCTGCTAAGAAAAGACGACACGACACAAATCAATCTAGTCATCAGATAATTAATTAAGCATTCGACTGCATGGATTCCTGTGGCAAGCAAGATATATTAAGAAAAACATTATATGCATTTAAATTCTTCTAGAATCTATGCACCTCTTAAACACAGCTTCCACATAATTACAACGTATTTAATGATATGCAGAAAAATGGGTTATTTTTACCTTGTCACTAAATCCACCATTGCGTAATTGGTCTACGAAATGCTATTAATTTTGAAAGAACTAGATACATTTTTTATTTATTTATTTATTTATTTACTTATTTATTAAGCTGTTCATACATATATTTTCTGACTGTTGCTGTGATTTCTGGAACTCTTTGAACGTATATGTTTTGTTATACTGGCATTTAAATCGGTATTAATGAGTGGAGGCAGAAATCTCTCTGGGGAAGGAACTATTACATGGCAGCTAACTGGAGAAAAACGCATAAATGAGCTTATTGAATTTAAAATTTATTGGGGCGAAATTATTTCCATAATACTGTATGCAAGTCTGATGTATTATTATTATTAGTCACTTATACAAAGTTACAAAGTTATTACTATGAAATGGCGTTACATAGATGTCACTGGGTCATATATAAAATTTATTGTTCCTTTCACGCTGGTTAAATAGGTATTTTATTTTCGATGTTTGGGTCCATTTTTTACTTTTCGTTCTTCTTCTTTTTTCTTTTTTTAAATGCATCAATAACAATTGTTTGCTACATTTGTGGCATATAATTTCATTCCTGCGTCATAAATAAATCGTTTTTTGTGAACATGGTCGCTGTAATTGTCTACATGGAGCCTTTAACTATTTTTCTTTTTAGCCGGTGTGGTATCAACGGCTAGCAACATTATTGACTATGAGAGTGCACCGTCTAAGTCCTTCAATTTTACCATGACCGTGAGCGACGGAACAGATTCAAATACCAAGACGTTAAAAATTGATCTAACCAACGTGAATGAGGCTCCGTCATTTGCCCAGATATTATAGATCATCAGCCCCTCTGAGGCGGCGGTAGAACATCCATCCATCCATACATACATCCATACACACATACATACATACATACATTCACCCATGCATGCATCGATATATTCATAAATATCTCTGAAGAATATATGCATGTGCTTAAATTTTTTATCCATACATTTATTGATACATACACTTGTAACATAGACAGATAAAGAGATAGAGAGATACACAGACACATAAGCGACTGAAATGAAAAATTCATTTTAAAAGCGTTGATGTATTACATGCAATGATTTTATATATCGTTTTATGTTTTCTTCTTCATAAAATATAAACTAGGCAATTTGTTTTTGTTGATTTCGCTTTAAGTAACGGATATCAATAGCAATTAATTACACATTTGCCGCGGTAATTGATGTAATAATGTATTCCGCTGATTTATTTCTTGATTGATTTATTATTTAGGCAGGGACAGCTTTACCGGATCCAGGATTTGTGGTTTCTAATCCGGATTCCGGGGATACATATAAATACAGCCAACACTGCGGCAATTCAACTGGCTGTTTCAAAATGGCGTCAGCAACTGGCCTTTTGACATTTTCAGTCGATTATGACGTTGACTCTGTGTTATTTCCAACATCCGTCTTGTGCATCGTTACCGCCACAGATGCAGGGGGATTGACAGGAACAACGTACTTGTCAATAAGGATACGTATGTTATAAATATCGCATTTGTTTTCTCCTTAATTATATATATATATATATATATATATATAACTTTATTAATTGAACAGGAAATCAGTAATATATTCATACTTTATTTCTTCAAGACCTTTCGCATCATCGTCATGGATGCCCTTAGCTTAGATACATTATAGTTTCAAAGTATTTTCTTTCAATAAAATCATACAACGTCATTATTGTGTAAATTACGTCATTGTTGATAGGGCGAGATATAAACAACTTTTTTACATCTATAAACAACACATACAAAAACACATTTGCAAAACCGACGAAACTATTAAACACCCTTCACAGTTCGGAGCTAAACAAAACAAAACAAACTGGACAGAAATTATACTCGACACAGGCCCTAGTACAGTATATTATGAAAGTGCGTCAATGTATTGATACCATGTTTAAAGTTGTCCATACAATTAAAACAAAGTATATTTTTGTAAATCACCAATATAGTTTAGTTCTTTTTTTAGTCATGTTATGAAATTGTATCAGTTTATTGATACAATGTATAAAATATCTCGTTTTAATTATTTTCCTAAATCTCGAATAATTAGTTAGAACAAAAAGGTCTGGATGTTGAGAGCATATGAAATAAAGTTCCTTTTCTTCTCTTAATTATTCATTATCAGTAAATAATTAATATAAGGGAAGGACTTTAAAGTTCCCTCCTGAACAGTTATGTAGATGTTGATTACATTTAATAATCTGTGATCTTCTTTTCTTGTTTGCTGTCTATGTAATAAAATTCTCTCCCTTAGTTCATTTGTCCTCTGATCTATGTAAAAGACTTCATATTTCACACATATCAAGGCATAAATCACATTTTTAGAATTGCAATCCATGTCCTGTTTAACTTTAAATATCTTACCATTTTGCTTCTATTATATTAGAACATATTTTGCATTTATTCTTACCATATTTGGTTACTTGAGCCCCTCTTTCAACGATGTTAAATTTAGACCCGGTAAGAATTTGTTTAAAATGTTTGGGTTGTCTCTTGCTATTAATGATTTTCTTTCCTTCCAAATCATTTTTCATTTTATCACTACGACGAAGTAACTATTCACATGTTCGTACCATCGAAGTAATTATTCACATGTTCGTACCATCGAAGTAATTATTCACATGTTCGTACCATCGGAGAGGTATTAGTCTTCTCCGGGTTATAGGTTGCGATTAAGGGAGTTTGATTTCACGATATGTTAAAGTTTTCACGGTTATCTCACTTGATTAAACCATTACTTTTCGCTCTCAGTATTCCTTGATTGATAATTTCCTCAGGAAAGATTTGCCTGCGACGATGATGCTGTAATTCTACCAGTCTCTTTTCTTTTGTATATTTATCTTTAACAATTGTTATCACTCTTGATGCAAGATTAAAAGGAATGTTCACTTTGAAATGTTTTGCATGACAGGATTTATAGTTAAGAAGTGTATGTGTATCAGTGGGATCGCTATAATTATCAGTAAACATATTGGTTCTGTATAAGTTGACGAGTATGTTCAGGAAAGGAACGCTTATTTCCCTCTCAATGTTTTAAAATTTTATAGCTGGATCTAAGTTCCTGGAAGAATTCTTCTATACATATATGTTTATTCCATATTATGAAACAGTCATCAAAAATTCCCTTACATTTCTTTCTCAAATAATCCCCAAATTTTGGGCCAAAAGAATTGAAACATTTCTAGGTCATTACCCCAACTAGATTTCGACCGAGCAGCTGTTGTCTCAACATTATCTGCTTTATAAATAGATTACAAGAGTATGCATTATGTGAAAGTTGGTGGTAATCGGATGATACACTTAATACTAATTTCTAATGTAAGTTGGCAAAATTTTACATACTTATAGAAATGTCTGCTGGCATCTTCCCTTTAGCGTGACAATGTATCAATACAACTTCAGTCTTGAAAATACTGGTACCCTGGGGCAACTGTAACCTTGCCTGACCAGATGAAAAATCAGAACATTTTTGACATTATCTATCTCTTAACTTCTCAGATATCTGACTCACAAAGATGTGTTATAGTACTTTGAAAGAGAAACTTTTTGCATATTAATATGACGCCTAAATTACTGACAAGTGTTACTGTAAATGCGAACACCATTAAGAAATCGATGGCTAGGTGTGAAACTGCAACATTTTATGTTCACAATATTTACCCATTTTAGTATCAAACTTACATCGGGTGTCTGTGTAAAACAAATGAAGTCGTTTCCTTTGCGGAATGTTCTAGAATGAAAAATAAGTAGGCAAATTAGGCAAATGTTATTTATAATTGACACACGCCAAATGTTAAGCGATGTTGAACTTCGGCGCTTGTTAAGGGTAGAAAATGCATTCAGATTTTATTCTCAAGGTGCGAATCTGCACCTACTCGGCCCAGGGACAAGCATGTAGTAAAGTTTGCTCGGCCCAGCCAAATTTTACCCTGTCAGGACGAGAGGACGAGTGGTTTTCCTGAGCCCTGTAATATATATATATATATATATATATATATATATATATATATATATATATATATATATATATATATATATATATATATATATATATATATGCGCACACACACGCACATACAAATGAGAGAAACCCAAAAACTAAAAGAAAATACTACGTAGATTTACGACTATTACCGGATCAGCTTTCTTAAAACAATCCACTTTGGAAATTGTCAAATATTAAGTGTTTATTATATTTTTGACTTAAAAACATCAAAACTGGGAGCAAATAATGTCGAGTCAAGTCACCACTATGCTTTAATAGACATAATTTCTAATTTCTTTAGGTTTAATATGATCCTGGGAACCTTGCCTGGATTATTTTCTTTTTTTTGAATACGTTTACTTTCATATCGCCCTCTACATAGATATATCTTTTTTTCTTCTCTCTCTCTCTCATATATATATATATATATATATATATATAAAGATATAAAGACGAACAAAAGTTAATTACTACAATTTCAGCTATAAATATAAACGAGAAAATGGTGTTCTAACTTAGAAATTCATTTAATTTATATTCACGCGTGTTAATTAAAAGACCTTCTTCGACATTAATTCCAAAATGATTGAACATCGTTCATCCTTTCATCTTCATTACGTCAAAATATAGTAATGACGTAGATGAAACTGTTACTTTGAGTTGGCGGTAAAGTTTTCATAACGGTACAAATATCAGTACTCCTCATTATGTCGAAGAAGCATCTAAATTTCTGTAAGTATATATGTGTTACAGTTATTTGAATTTTTTTTTTCAAGTAGGGGATTTCCTTTATTTACAAAATCAACTCTAAAAAATTGTATCTGTATCCTTTCAAGAGGCAGTTTTACTTACTTTTGCAATTTCATTTTCTTGTTAGTGAAATGGAAATTGAGATAATCACTTGGTTAATAACACCGGTCAGGTTTACTATTTCGCGACCGCCATTATCAGAATCGCATTAAAAATGTCTTCCGAAACTTGCATGTCTCCATTTTAGTTAACCAGCTATCAGCGTCATCAGACACCTTATATCTATCTGTCAACAAGATTAGTGCTACGTCACATGGCTGGTAATGGTACGTGCAAACATTCGGTTATAATATGACCTTATCTGCGGTTAATACGGGATATATCTAAAAGTAACATCAAAGCAAACTGAATGGGACTAACACACACACACACACACACACACAAACACACATATATATATATATATATATATATATATATATATATATATATATATATATATATATATATATATGAGAGACAGTGACAGAGACAGAGAGAGGATATTATTTACTTTTGCTACGTTAAAACCGGATATATTTCGTCGTGTGGTACAAAAAAATGTGATATTTCAACGAGATAAAAAAAAATACCTTTTTTGTACCACACGATAAAATATATCCGGGACATACGCAAGAAAAGAAACTTGTCTTTTCATCATAACCAAAATTACTCATGAATCGAAGCTTAGAAGATTAAACACTTTTCAGTTCATCACCCCACCTCCCATCCCTTTTGGTAACTTCACCTCACTTTCAACCGTATTCATAGACTGATCATACAACTAACAGCTATTTAAGAGAGAGGCTTGGGATGACCTAATCTGTTCCAATGAATTACATTTTTGACAGTTTGCAAATTATTTTACTCTATCTTACCATAAAGCAAGTCCGATTCAGCAAATGCATCACGGCGGGTTTTAAAATTGTTGTCAAGGTAGTACAGGAGAAATAACTTCGTAGAGAAGTAAACGGCGTGAAGTTGAATTGAGCAAAAAATAATTTCCATGCCTGAAAGATAATGCAGTTTTTATTTATTTATTCTAATCCTTTTTCTTCCTGCAAGTATGACTTATATAGCAACAGACAATCAAGTGTCACATGGCAAGATGGGAAGTCGTATATTTTCACATGCCCAAAAATATGAGGAGATATTTTTCACATTTGAAAATATAGGAATGAAACAATATGATAAAATATTTAGCCACTAATTATATATATATATATATATAGTGTTTGCCGGTTCATAAAACGTCATATTCACCGCAACAAAAGTATACAATTGTTTCAGTACATTATAAATAGCTTGCAATTGTATTTGTTTAAGAAAATTAAAATATGCCACTTCAGCTGCATGACGCCACAAATTTCACTTTATGACGCCACGTACAACTAACTGACGTCACAACCATACAGAATCATGATATACATCACTTGCCGACGAGTCATCAAGTGAAAAATCATGTCTCACCTGAGTCATGTCATATATATATATATATATATATATATATATATATATATATATATATATATATTATATAATATAATATCACCTTATATATGTCTCTCTTTCTATCAACTTATCTTTTCTCCTCCAGCTTGATATTTGAAAATAACAATAAAATCTCAAACTTTTGCGGAATGATCGTTACCTTGATTTAGCTGATATTATTAATATTGTAATATTCTACCTAAGTATACATTTTCTTCCAGAGGACATCAATGACAATGCACCTGTATTCATCCCCCCCCCCCCAACATACAGTTTCTTCGTTAGGTACTATGCGGGCACAGGTACAACCATCGGCACCGTAACCGTCTCGGATGCGGACGTTAGTTTTTATGGTACTGTCACCTTGACTCTGGACCAGACATCCCTGGGAGTGGCCTACTTCGGAATCACAACAGGTGGCGCTGTATACACTCAGAAGTCTGTTAGCTCAATAGGTTATAACAGTTCCACTTTGGACCAGACATCCCTGGGAGTGGCCTACTTCGGAATCACAACAGGTGGCGCTGTATACACTCAGAAGTCTGTTAGCTCAATAGGTTATAACAGTTCCACGAATTTAATCAAGGTTTGTACATTATACTCATAGTAGCCATGTTGTATGTGTTTTTATTTCACTCTTTCATTTTCACTGAGAACTTGTATTTTTTCAGGTAAAAGATATTGCTAAAACGACTCCATCGAAATGAACTAGCAGTTTGACCTTCCTCAGAATATTCATAAGGGTGAAGTTACATGTATGCAAATAGATGAATCGCCGAGATCCGCCTTTTTACAACCAGCTTACAGTCAATTGTTGTTTGTCTATTAGTCAAATAGACCACGAACAAAACGCAGGATGAGCTATGTTTGAAACACTACGGAATCACAATAGGGGTGTAAGCTGGTCTATATTTCCCACAACTTGTTTCTCTAATAGCCTGATACATGCACAGTTTTTTGTATAAAAGATATATTTATTAAATTTAACATAGCTTCGATATATTTAATTACAATCTACCAATCAATACCTTTTATACATGATATTCTAATGATTATAAATGGTAGTCCCAGCTCTGGTGATTTGTCAGTTGTGGGCAATATTTGATGACGTCGTGTATGCAAAATGAATGAAAACCATTTTCATGTTTTTGTTTGTTTGTTTTCTTTTGTTTTCTTATTGTTTTTAGGGTTTTTGTGGGGTTTTTTCAGTGTTGTACCAAATATTATCAATTTAAATTTTAAAATGGCTTGAAAAGACGTATCTTTACAATAGATACATAATTGTATTTAAATTTGTAATTTTTCTGAATCTTTTTGGACTTTGGAAAAAAAAAGTTAGAGAAAATAATACTACAATCAAGGTTGCACTCCACAATATTTGCAACAGTCGGGTTCTCAGAAAAGAAAAGTACAGTTTCGAGAAGATGGGGAGATACTAATCCATACTGTATCCTACTACATAATATAGAAGCAGTCTGTCAGAAACCATAACTTTAGCATATAGGTTAGCACCCGTTTCCGGTAGTAAAACATTGAATTTACTCAGACCTTCCCATTTGTCACGTGGTAATTTTTTTTTTTTTTTTTTTAGCATTGTATAAATTGCTAATATAACGCTTAGAAAAACATGAGGATAATATCATTTTGCTTGTAATGACAACATTTTTTCCAAATTAAAAATGTGACGCTGTTTTAAAATTGTAATGATCACTGGTGCTAAATGAGTAATTACTATATATTCTGAGTAAATCACATCTTCAGACTTATGATGAAGTTCATACTATTATAGATAGGTTTTTGCATGAGAAATGTCTGTTGTACACACAGCCATGAATCATTCAGTTATTTACACAGCTGTATATAATGTAAAATCTACACCGGGATAACTTACTGATATCTCTGAAAAAAATAATAGCCGATGTCCAATCGTACGAAACACACGGTGCTTTGAAAGCTCATACTAGGTTATTACGTTGACAATTATTATTATTATTATTATTATTATTATTATTGCAATCAGATCTTCCGACTCGACGCCCATTAATCTTTTCGCAGCAAGATCTTCAAAATGAATTTTTCTGTGGTAAGATCTGCAAAAAATCCTATTCCTGGTTACGTGCTGGTGGTATTCAAACTTCATAAGATCCGGTATTTTTCAAAACCGATCACTTCTATTTAGGCATTATGGAATTGCGGACTATATACAAGATTTACTTATTTTCGAAGTTGAAGAGCTTGACAACGGAAGTGCTCTAATGAGCATGGGCAATGTTTCCTTTAGCAAAAAGACAAGTTAACACATTTATACGAAGAATTTTACTGAGTTCAAATTACAATCAAGACATATTAGATTGACCTTCGCAAGCCATCACAATAAGCAAAGTATAGAGGCCAAGTGTCTGGAACTATTTTGTTAGATTCTTAACATAAATACGTGTCCGCCGCCGAGCTGGTCAGCGTGGAGATAATATCCGAAATTAGATAGTAAATAGTCAGATAGCAGGGGCGCTTACTTAGCGACGATGGTGCAGAGTGGGTGGCATTTTGATTCCACTTTGACAGTCCAATAAAATACGAGATCCAAGATATTACTCAGGAAATCAAATTCATGCTCGTAACAATTGTACAGTATTGCTTCACAAATGACAACCAACATGTATCAAGTGCACACAATGAAAGGGACTTCAATGCTCTGCCTCAGTATTTGAAGAGCCAGCGACGAAACGAATTTATGTTCTTTTGTCTATCTAAGAGGTAAGGTTGTGCCGCCACATTCAATACACATGTTATCTACTAGGCATGCCTTCTCTATGTGAGATTGCCCAGTGTGACAGCAGTCAATTTCCAGGTGATATTCGCGATTCTAATGACCGTTTCCTTTGGTAACACTGCGTGTCAAATGAGACAATTCTCTTTTCAAAAAATTGTAACAGGCTGAAGTTTGATTGGTTGATCGACAAGTATCTGCGGTTAGGCGTTGTAGGATCTTGTTTCGGGCGTGACTAACGGGGACATAGTTGGAATATCAGATTTTAATTAGATTACGTAGTTCAACCATATATACGAGCCAGGAAATAAACTGAATTAAAATAAATTTGAAGGTTTTGGCCACGGATGGTGGAGGCATTGTAAGAACAGCAACAGTCACAATTGTCGCCTCTGATACGACCACTGTTTCCATCACTACGGTCGCCACTGGGTATAAAACTTTGCTACAGGATAGTAGAAATGTGGCATGGATAGCAGTGAGCAGCATTATTGGTCTGGCCATCATTGTATTCCTTGTCTGGTTTCTCTGCACGATCAACCGCAAAGGAGCACCGAAATTGAGCCTCAGACAGTAGGTGTTTACTTTTTTTCCTCTCATAACTCAGTAATTTCCCTAAATGTCACAATCGTAAGGGACCTAAGAATCATATATTTGGATGCATATATAGTTCTGACAAATGATTTATATGCTACCTATGTTTTAGTGTTGCTGCATATAAATACATTAAAAAGCGGAGTGTTTTACAAACAATTAATTAATATTGATCATCTGTTATTTCTTCGTTAAATGTAATATTTCCACACAAAAGCAAGAATCAAGACTGAAAAGGATCCAAACCTCCAAACACGTTTTGGTAAAATATATTGTTTTTTTAGCTGTTTATTTTTTATAAATAAGTAACAAATTTCAGGATCATTTGCTGGCTGCCAGTTTAAAGTGTGTTGGATTTTGTGTTTAGAGACAAGTCTAAAGAGACAATTTACTCTATTGGGGAAGGTTTTATTTTCTTTGAACCAGACGCATGTATCGCAAGTTTGGAAACCACCTTAATATAGTTCAAGAGACCTGGGTAATTTTATCGCAGTCTTTACAGTCACCATAATCTAAACGTTCATTATACTATAACATGTAATTAAGAATGAACTTAATACAAGGCAACACTTGTTAAAGGCCGAGTTTGTAAATCGGCTGGTTGGGCTGGAAGGGGAAGGATAAGTAGCTTTGAATGAGCTGCGGTTGTTAAGTAAATGAAGCTTGCTAGACCAACCAACCAATGAAATCCCATTAGGCAAGTTTCCTTTAACCTAACTTTAGACTAACCTAGGTAACATCTGTTGTTGGCAATCATGCCTTTAAAATAAAGCGTAACCTATAATATCACAAATGGCAAGTTGGAAACATCGAAAAAGGAATATGAAATGCATGTTGCTGTTATTCTTATACAAGTAGGACAAATAACCCTCCATTAATATCAAAACAATCAAATAACGATGTAAAGCAGAGACATATATAGCACAGAGATCGGCGGCTGGCAAACGTTTCAAAGTCTCTCGTTGGCATCACTTGGCGGTGCGTGATAGCGAGAGAGTACAATGGGGGCAGCGATATTGTCAGTCCACCGCAAGATCACGCGTTTTCATATTGCGCCTCAATATTTGGTTATCTCTCAATATTTTGTAATATCTCTGAGATGTTTCGTCGATATTTAACCCTGGAATAAAAATGGTATTATCATTTGTATGGTGTTATCTAAATGTTGCGAGGAAAGGACTTGATTATATTTATTATCATTTGAAAGTGAATTAAATTTTCTCTCAAGAGCAATTATTTTCGTGCAATTTATTTTCAAACGAAAAAGCAGTTACTAATGCCTAAAATTCTGAATAAAGCACAATTTTGGGCGTGGCTTCAACACATGTTCTGCGCCATTTGCATAATGACTCGCATTTGCTTCTTTTCATGCGATTTATCATATTAAATTAAATCATATTTGGTATCAATGTAGAATATATTTTCTGTAAATTGTACAACATTTAAAAACTCTAATTCTAAATTTAACGACAGGAGTCTAAATATGATCACAAAATAAAATATCTGAAGTAATTCGAACTCCATTTCCGTCGTAACTGTCAAATATATATTAATTTATCTACTGTATGCATTTCTTCATGTTCTATTAAATCAAGTCATATTTAAAAATCATTTCAAGATGAATAAATTTTGTATAGCCTGTACAACCTTTCAGACAGCTAATGTTTACTTTAACGGCTATCCAGGGTCTACCAATTGCTCTATTGTATACATATCTTCATACTGTATTAAATCTCCATATATTTTGTATAATTCAAAAGATAAATACATTTTCAATAGACAGCACACTATTTGGGAAAGTTTAAAGAATCTTTAAGGACATTATCTAGAGTCTACATAAGCAAAAAATAATATATCTGATATAATTTATACCACTTTCTCAACGTAACTGTCTAACACATACCAATTGCTCAATTTTATCCAGTCCGTTTTATTTCATTGAGTCAAATCATATTTGTTGTCATTTAAATGCTAAATTAATTTAAATACACTGCTAAACATTTGAAAGAGCTCATTTCAAATCTGAGGGCAGTAAATATGAGTAAAAAATTAAAAATTATATACCGGGTATATATAGATAGATAGATAGAGATATATACCAAACATAACGGAAAGTGCTATCCCTGGATTCTACAGAAGAATGCTTGATAACGTTAACAGAATATTTAAATATGACTAAATAATATTATCATACAGGTTAGATATTTAAAAATTATGTTAATCTTATCAAGCATTCTCCTGTAGAATCCATGGATAACACATTCCGTTCTGTTTGGTGTATATTTGTAATTCTCTATAACAACCTCTGTATACCTTGATTTCTGTCCTAGGAATCCAGATGGACTGTGTACTTAGATGAGAATTAATTACTGGGTCGACATGCGGGTATGTCTGCTACGCACGAATGCCTATACCACCGACTTTGTAGCATCATCTTTGGTGATGTGTGCATGGTCGAGATGGTATGGGGGTTGGTGCTTTCAGGCAAGGCGATGGGTGTCGTAACCCGAGGACCTAGGTTCACATATCCGTAGAGTACGAATTAAAATTCTCTAACCCGTATGATAATATATTATTTATTCGTATATATATATATATATATATATATATATATATATATATATATATATATATATATATATATATATCTTTTTGTATTTTGTGTATTTCCCAAGTTTTATGCAGTTAGGTCATATGTTTAATCAATTAAAAGCTAAATAAAGTTTTCTGTCAACTGCAGCACATTTAGAAAGCCAATTTTAAATTTAATGCAGTCTCCAGGGTCAAACTTAACCATAAAAGTTATTTTTGGAAAAAACTGAACTTGATTACTATTTCTGCTCTCTTAAGTAAATGGTTTTATTTAAGATCTTAATGAATTTTCTATAAATTGCACAATTTTTATAGTGTCTTATTATTACTTTAATTGAATGGTACAATCACGCATACACATTTTAGTCACAATCAATAAACAATGTTTCAGTCCAATTTTGTTGTTTAGTTTTTCATGACACAGGTGCTTCTTTATTTTGTTACAATCTTAGCTTAAATTACTTTCTGATAAAGTAATTTTTTACTATCATCTTTTCTTTCGGTATACCAGCTTTAAGATCAAAAGAAAATTATAGCAGCAGAGAAGTAATTCAGTACAACCTCTCTCTCTCTCTCTCTCTCTCTCTTTCTTTCTCTCTCTCTCTTTCAGATTGATAGTTGTGTTTTCAGTTTTTCAGTTTATTGGCTTACATTTATATTCATCAGCATCCAGCTCATCTAAAATTTAATTTGTGTTTGTACCCTGATAAAGCATTTATCGTGTCTAAGTCCTCAACCAAGTCATAAATCAAAGATTGACATGCAAATATATATCTTGTGGAAATATTACTGTTTTGTAGCGATAATTGCGTCAAACATATTTTATTGTGTCGACAATGTTGCTTAATTGTCTTCACAATTTGGTAAACTATAAAACTCCGTCTTTATTAAAATAATAAAAATGAGAAGAAAAAAAATCCGTAACAAATATGACATCTGTAGCGAAATCGTATTTAGCGGATGATTGCATTTCAGTCTAACCTGCCCCTGCCAAAGGATAAAGGGACACTTACCTGGACTCTTTCCTTGTCGATACTTTAATTTTCATATGAAAAGGCATCCACACACTATAATATACGTGGTATCCTAGCTAACATACGTGGTGTCCTAGCTAACATACGTGGTGTCCTAGTTAACATACGTGGTGTCCTAGCTAACATACGTGGTGTCCTAGTTAACATACGTGGTGTCCTTGCTAACATACGTGGTGTCCTAGTTAACATACGTGGTGTCCTAGTTAATATACGTGCTGTCCTAGTTAACATACGTGGTGTCCTAGTTAACATACGTGGTGTCCTAGTTAACATACGTGGTGTCCTAGTTAATATACGTGGTGTCCTAGTTTCGAAGCTCTTTGCTATAGATCCTCCTGTATAAGGTATTATTGGGTGCGTTACTTTTGTGACTGATTGCACAATTCTTGAAACACTATATATATATATATATATATATATATATATATATATATATATATATATATATATATAAATATATATACCAATGCAAAAAACTGACAACGAACAGCGCAGAACAAGTTTTTAACTAGCCTAAGCGCTATCGACTTCTCACTGAGTCTTCCTTAAAGGCAAACCCCAAACAGGGACAAGACAAACAATAAACACAAAAGAAAGCATTTCAATTACAAAAGTTTATATGACTATGTCTATTGGAAACATTCTTTGAAAATGTTTGACGTTGGGCCTAACTGATTTAAACTCAGATGATAAAACTGGCAACATAGTTGGTATTGACCTACAAAAGGAGGAACAATAGAGCCTTAAATTTTTTTAATGTAAAGTGGTGTAACCGTAGAGTATATCTTCTATAATTCATTATTTCTGTATTGACAGTAATGACCTTAATAATAATACCAGCAAGAACGTACAAAAAACAGTAGTAACTATAGGTGAGAGAGTGAGTAATAACCAAAATGAATGAATTGTTTCAATAAAAAAATGTGGGCTGTATACAGCTGATGATTTTATTTGCGTGTAGGTCCTCTTTTGGAGTATTCTTGGTTTAAACCGTTTGGTTTCAGTGTTCCAAGTATGGTCAGGGTACGAAAAGTGTTTTGCAACTGGACTTCTGTCCAGCTTCTTTGTCATCCAATCAGATGTGTGAAAATTGATCGTTTTGTGTGTGTTTTCGGTTTCTTCGATATAGTGAACGCCGCAGATGTAACACGTAATGAGATAAATTACATTCTCTGTTTTGCACGATTGTAATTTCAATGCTTTTTTGTGTTTATTGTTTGTCTTGTCTCTGTTTTGTGTTTGCCTTTGACAAAGTCTATGTGAGACTCGAAAGCGCTTAAGGAAGTTAAAAACTAGTTTTGCACTCTTCGTTGTCAGTTTGTTGCATTTATTTTAATCAATCCCTTACACACGCGATCCCTTGCTGGATCCAGTGCACATCCAAGGACTGTTATTTGCCATAAGATTTGTATTCTTTATGAATATATATATATATATATATATATATATATATATATATATATATATATATATATATATATACATGCACCCCCCCCCCCGGTATATTGTACACTCCACAGATGATGTGGTAGACAAAAGACTCGCACAATACAAAATCACAAAATAGCACCGAAAGCAAGTGAACCTGAGAGGCATGAAAACCCCTAACCGGGCAATGCGTAACCTCTAAGAGAAAGTCAGTAAGTATCATTCACGTGCTCCAAAACGGCTTCGTTTAGAAACTAGACTATTCTAAATTCACTCAAGTTACTTCTTGCTTTCTTTCATCAGACCTTCCTGTCATACAATATTTTCACCTGAGAATGCACTCAATTCAAAGGTATGTTCCTATGTAAAAAAAATTACGAATTTTAATTTTGAGTCAGTATCTCAAATGCTAGAACTCAAAATAAACAACTTAATAAAAAAAAAGCATTCTCTAATTGTCGATGTAGGTTTATGATGAACCTTTCTGAGAGTCTTTGTGAACAAACTTTGTCACTGGAACTTTTCTACCTGATTACAAATTTGTAAAATATATAACTGAAAGCATGTGCAAAAATGTTTTTGGACAGAGTATTGCTTTGTAGATTGCCTCCTAATTTGTGTTGTATAACCCCTTGCGCTCCTACTAGTTGGTACGAATTCTGTCTGCGTATTCTATACTATTTTGGTCTCAGCATTTTGTCATTATTTGTTGTCCTTTTCTACCGACATGGGATTCCCCTGTTACTGCGGCAGTTGGACCTCACCGAAACCTGATACGAAGTGTACATCTTCTGCTGCAAGTTTAAATAGCAAATACACTCCAATATACGCATGAAGTGAACAAGATAGTGAACGTTCGTGAATGAGGCAGTGAGTTGTAGTGAACATGATAGTTCACTCATGCGAACAAGGTAGTACGCTATAGTGAACATGGTAGTGCACTTCTGTGAACAAGGCAGTGAATTATAATGAATACGGTAGTGCAATAAAAGTGAACATGTTAGTGCACTAGAGCAAAGAAGGTTGTGCACTATGGTGAACAATGTAGGGCACAATAGTAAACATGATACATTATGCTCAGCTTGGTTGTACGCTGGAAATAACTTGGCATACATTTGTTGAGATTTCGCATGACTTAATACATTTTTATTATTCTCTAAATGAATTCATGAATAAGTGCCTGAATGTATGAATGCATGAATAGCAGTGTCGTATCCTATTTGTTGTTTTAAGTACATACTGGTTATTTTAACAGTTGCCAAATGTAATACGAGCTTTCGAACAAATAGTTAATATGCTACGTTGAATGTCTTCAATGTAGGAAAGGTTCTTTTCCTTGTCAATACTATATACGGCCTTCTGTGTTATATTCTGAGGTAGGTCTGAATGCTGAAGTCCCACAGGATATTTGCTTCACTGTTCTCGACGACTTTTTACTGGTTTGCGATCGTAACACTTGGTGATGCACATAAAACCATATTTCTCAGACAGCTGCCACTGTACTGCTTCGGCTAGTTTTTAATTATTATTATAAGTATGATTATTAGTATTGTTGTAGCTTTTTTGATGATAATGATAATGTAGATTGTTTTATTATTATTATTATTATTATTATTTTCAGGTTTCAGTGGTGAGGTCAAACCCCATATGAATTTCCAAATGAAAATATTTTTTCATTTTTTAAATAATTTGTATAATGATCACCCAGATTCAAGATTCTAGTGAAGTTTAGACCTTTCTTTTTGAACAAAGATGTTTCATAACAAAAATTGTTTGGACCTAGTTTGCTAACAGAAGATGCAGACGTCTCGTAAATTCTAGCTCGATTACTCCGAAATAATTGAAGATTTCCAGTATCAAAATGATGTTCAGCTACCGAGATTTATTACATATCCATTGAGTCGTACATGGTTGATCTGGCGTTTGATACAGATATTCAATCCGTAGTTCAGCGTTTTTTACGGACGTCCCCGCGTCCATGTTCTGAATGCAACGAATCAAACTTTTTGCATATCACAGTTTTGTTTTGTTTTGTTTTGTTTTTGTTTTTGCTTTTTCTTTCTTAGAATTTCATTCACACTTTGTAGATCAAAATACTTTATAAGAGTAAGTAACAGAGTATGCAATAAATACAAAATCGCATTTTTGCCTTTTCATATGCATGTTTTTGTTCTGAGTCGTGGAAAAAGAACTTGTCGTGTCGTTTTTTCCGCCCACTCGGAACAAAACACGTATGTAATTTTTGTTTATTGGTGGCATTTAAATGGGAGAATAGACAAAAAATATTGAAATAAATAACTCTATTAAAGGCTCAGAGTGTTAGAAAATATAACTTTCATAATACCTACTGTGTATGCAATATAGAGACTTTTAGGAATCATTTTCTGTGTATACAGACGTTTAATAAGGGCTTTTATTCTTGCACATTTGCTGTATAACATTGCAATATTTGCTTGAAATCCTATTAATTATTATTTACAACTCATTTTGTAAACTGTTACAAAATTGCAGTTAATATGCCTCGTACTGACATATAGATTATCTCTTTATTATAGCTAGGACGAGGTGAAAATTATAGAAATAACATAGATGACGGTGTCTTGTTTATGGCATGGGCAAATATATACTTATCCATTTTTCTTTTAGTAAATTCTGCTTCCTAAGATCTTTGCAACAGGATACATAGAAAATGTATCTGTTGATGGTGATATGAAATCAATGTTCAGATATTTTGAATATTTGCGATATAGCTCTTGAGTAATGTTCTTACAGCACTATTTTTATTTTTTCTTTCTTTCTTTCTTTGTGAAATGTTTGTAAAATTGATGATTAATAATCTTTTCACCTGATTATTTACGTGAACTGTATGGTTTCCAAGATTAAAAACAACGTAGTCATATTTTGTTGTTTCCGATTGTGTTTTCTAGAGGAGATAAAACAGGGTTTGTTTATAAATATGAATCCGGACATGGAGATCATAACAATTTTCAGCTTGAAATTATAGTATCAGATTTTTCGCTCAATAATGGCAAAGGATTTTAATCCTATACAGAATTTGTAACGTCCTTTAAAACCATTTAATACCAAAAAGTTTCCGTAATCTTTCCTTTAATGCATTTTGTAGACATTTCCATCGCCAATTGTGCCGTTCCGTTCCGTAGCGCAAAAAGTCGGATCATGTATGTTTTCTAAGGCGTTCAGTTTAAAAGGGGTTGTTCGCCTTGCATAAAATGACTAAACGTTTTCGTTTTTACACTGAAGAGTGTACTACTTTCACTGGAAGGAAAGGCTACGGGGGTGGGGGTTAGAGTGAACACCCCACCCCTCCACAAACCCTCTCTAAATCCTCCCCAGCCATTTACTAATATCGTTGTTTATCCATATTCATATCCATGCCGCTGAGTATAGTTTTGTAACGTTCCAAGGTAGCGTTGTTCCTGGGAAAGTGTATCGTTTCAGTCAATTCTCGTGCCGTCCCCAACAGCTTTTTTCTAATCCTATTGTCTCGTCCTTGCACAGTTTCCGTCCTTTTTCGCACCGTACCGTTTGCATATCATTCTATATTCGTAACATTTCTCGTTTTGCAACGAACGTTACAAGAACTGAAATATTTTGATTTGGCTGATAATGAATCTCACTCTCAGACTCAAGTTCACCAAAACATTTCTTTTTCCGGTATTGGTTTAAATTAAATAGTTTTGCACACGTACTTTAGTCCAATTTCCCTCTCGGCACGATATAACCTTTCATATGTTCATGCGTTATTAAACATCAATCAATCGATCAATCAATCAATCAACCGTAATGGTTTGATAGTTATAACGTCTCGATCTCGTACCAATTCAGACAGTTTTAAATCCGTAAAGTACTCGTACCGTTTCCACTTCCAACAGTTTTCTTTTTTGCAAAAGACATTTTAAGTAACTGTATATTCGTGCCGCTTAAGAAATGTTCAGGAGCCTCTCCAAGCCTTTGTCATCCATATATGATGAAAATAATTACTGTGAATTCGTCTATGTTTATGGGTATCAATTTTCGTGATATTGTGAAAATGTTCATTTTCTTTGGTACTTAAATTCTTGGATTACTTGTTTCTACGGATCATTGTTTGTTGGTTCTTTAAATTCATTGTATGTACCAATCATGAAATCCACGATAATTGGCACGCCACAAAAATAATGAATTCGCAGTACTATTTAGCAACAACATCGACAATTTTTTGTCCTTGATATAAATATATTATCTAGCTAAATGGTAATATGCTATACATATAACAAGCATATAACTGGTTAGATATTGTAATAACGTAAGCAACACTAAAACAACCCACTGTAAATTTCAATCTTTAAGAAAAGCAATATAAAACTTTTGCATATATGTCTTGTTAGGAAGAAATGGATTACAACAAAGTATATTAACAGGTACAGACTTTTAAAAATGCCACATTACGAATTTGAAATAAAACCAAACAGAATGAAAATTATGGGAAAATTCTTTAGTTATACTGGAATGCAGTAATACGATGTGTGTACATTCATGTATATTTTGTACGAATTTGAGGACAAAGGAAAGGTTGAAAAATGTTTAATAGGCAGAGCTTCAAACTAATTATTTCACCTGCATATATGAAACTGGGAAGAGATATTCACATTAACCATCCACAGTAAATACTAAATTATTTACCTAAAATTTAGGTTCAGTGGTACACCTTTCTATTTCCGCCTTCATCGAGAGAAAATCCATGAACTTTCTTCATTTTCTTTCTATATTGTTTAGATTTGAAATGTCTCAAGAAGTGTGAAGGGTTAAAATTTCTAATATTTCAAATTTGTGTCAGTCGATGTGTTGGAAACATTTAATTTGTTTGCATACGACAGTACAAGACATAATTCAATCATAAAAAAAATTACTTGTAAATGCCGATTTAATTAGAATTTCCTTCAAAAACTTTGAACATCATCTAAAGCATTACCAACCTCTTAAGTCCTCAGAGTGATTCCATGAAATCGGGTTTATCGGCTCGATCAATACGTGCACAGAGCAATAATACGAGTTTCGTCCCTTTACACTATATTGGAACTCATTCTGAGTACAAGCCAGATGGTCATTCGAAATCAAGGTGTATATGCATAAATTTGTATTTTTTACAGTGAGAGTAAACTTGTTAAATTTTTTTATAGAAAAATTACGATTTATTTAATGATGTAATTGCAAAATTCCCCTCTAAATATAGCCTGTTTTACTCAGAATTCCCCTCTAAACATAGCCTGTTTACTCAGAATTATCCAATGCGTTACAAGACAAAATCAGTTGTAATAGTGAAACCCTAACACCGTTTTGCAACTATTGACACCATCACTGCTTTAGAATATGTTTTCACTATTTAATAATCTAACTTGAATTATGCAATAATTAGCGGTTATTTTGTCCACACTTGATAAATGCCATAGAGTTGCAAAAATAGTGACATAATATTGGGAACTATATATATATATATATATATATATATATATATATATATATATATATATATATATATATATATATATATATATACATTTCTTGAGATGAGAGAGGGGATGCATACAAGTCGTAAGTCTATAATATAGCTTTTATTCTACAATTTTAGATCGTGTGTTCTCGTAATCCAAGGGTCGCTGGTTCAATACCCGCCCGGGTCAGCCCGGGTCTGCTGCCTCTGTGTGTTATTGAAACGTCTCTTAGCTCCCATTTCCTCGGCATGATATAGCTAAAAATGTGTATAAAGTTCCGTTAAAACCAAAAAATCTAGCCTTTTCCAAAATTTAAAATGGAAAGCAATATACAGGTCATTTCTTGACATGTGACGGGGTATACATAAACCAACATATAGTCATAATACCATTATATAACTTTTTCTAAACTTTTAGAACATATGTGTGGTGCTATGATTTGCTAATACGAACTCGAGAATAAAGTTTTCAAAATTTCGAAACAATGGTTATGCAATCTGCTTTAGAAGCTTTCATGATAATCCACCCATGTAAACAAGATTCACACAGCGAGAAGTATGGCCTTGGAGTAACCATGGGATAACTAGGAGCAGCCATAAAGTATTGGCCATAATTAGTAGAGAATCAAGTCTATAAACAGAGAGATCCCTTAATACATTGTCTACTTACATGTACGTATGTATGTATGTATGGATAAAAACTGCCAGACTGCAATAGGTATGGGTCATGTTACCATTAACTCCAAACAACTACATAAATAAGTATTATGCAAGACAACCAATAGCCTTGAATGCCCCAGCAAATGTTACAGTTTTGTCCTAAATACAGGCTTGTCGTTATCAATCGTACGGAAACCAACAATATCGGTTGCGACTCTGGTACAGCTTTAGTCCAGGCTTGTCGTTATCAATTGTAGGGAAACCAACAATATATCGGTTGCGACTCTGGTACAGCATTAGTCCTGGCTTGTTGTCTTGCATTTACTTTTCGCGGGAATTAAGTCGGCAACATGTATCATTGTAAAGCTAAGAAAACACTTGAAAAATGTTTCCTTCGTCTTGGCTGATAATGACCTTGACCTTTAAACCTTAGATCTCGAAACTGGGATACTTCTTTGACCCTTAATGTATATCATATCTGTAAGGGCTGGTGATGTCATATTCAGTTAACTTAAGGCATCAGTAGTAATCATGTTCGGAGGTCATGTCATAGTTACCTTGACTTTTAAGGTTTAAAGGTCAAGGTCATTATCAACCAAGATAAAGGAAACATTTTTCAAGTGATTTCTTGAGTTCCACTGCCAATAACTTCACTGAAATTTACGAGTAGGTTGCCAAGATTTGAAGTCGTTATTGAGGTAATGTAGGTTACTAGCCAAAATTGCATAATACATGTGGCATTGTCAAATAATAAGCAACTGAGTGAGACAGATAAATGTACACATAACCATATTGACCCTAACATTCCGATAACTAAGTTTGCAAAACAAGCTAAAGTACAATGGGTTTTCTATAATATCTAGATATGGTTCTCGACTAAAGTCTAACTTAATTAATTCTTAGGCCCTTACTACAGTATTGAATTCATTAATGTTTGCATTCCAGGTTTCGTCAATATCAATACATCTTTGCTTGAACAATTTTAAAAATATTAGTTCATCTCCGAAACTATAAGAAATTAGTAGATGTTAGATTTCATGAACCCATACTTTACAAATGGATGAGTACGATCATTATAGTTGCATATTAAAACAGATTCTAGTAAGTCTGCTGTAGGATATTTTTAGTATATTTAACCAATATTTTATTGGCTTCATAATGTAGGTCAAATTAAGAATGTTTCTCCCTAATTCACACATAGCAAAACTGCTTGCAGTAGCTTTTCTAAAAGTCTCACTATATAGCTACAGTAGTTTATATGTACTCTTAATGTCCGACACCTTACTATTGCCCCAGAACTCAGCTCCATAGGATACGATAGGCAGTATTATATTATAAAGACACATTACCATAGCCTCAGAATTCAGCTCCATAGGATACGATAGGCAGTATTATAGTATAAAGACACATTACCATAGCCCCAGAATTCAGCTCCATAGGAAACGACAGGCAGTATTATAGTATAAAGACACATTACTATAGCCCCAGAATTCGGCTCCATAAGATACGATAGGCAGTATTATAGCATCAAGACACATTAATATAGCCCCAGATTTCGGCTCCATAGGATACGATAGGCAGTATTATAGTATAAAGACACATTACCATAGCCCCAGAATTCGGCTACATGGGATACGATAGGCAGTATTATAGCATCAAGACACATTAATATTGCCCCAGAACTCAGCTCCATAGGATACGATAGGCAGTATTATAGCATCAAGACACATTAATATAGCCCCAGAACTCAGCTCGATAGGATACGATAGGCAGTATTATATTTTAACGACACATTACTATAGCCCCATAATTCAGCTCCAATGGATGCGATAGGCAGTATTATAATATAAAGACACATTACCATTGCCCCAGAATTCGGCTCCATAGGATACGACAGGCATTATTATAGTATAAAGACACATTACTATAGCCCCAGAATTCAGCTCCATAGGATACGATAGGAAGTATTATAGTATAAAGACACATTACCATAGACCCAGAATTCAGCTCCATAGGTTACGATAGGCAGTATTATAGTATAAAGACACATTACCATAGCCCCAGAATTCAGCTCCATAGGATACGACAGGCAGTATTATACTATAAAGACACATTACCATAGCCCCAGAATTCGGCTCCATAGGATACGATAGGCAGTATTATAGCATCAAGACACATTAATATAGCCCCAGAATTCAGCTCCATGGGATACCACAGGCAGTATTATAGCATCAAGACACATTAATATTGCCCCAGAATTCGGCTCCTTAGGATACGATAGGCAGTATTATAGTATAAAGACACATTACCATAGCCCCAGAATTTGGCTCCATGGGATACGATAGGCAGTATTATAGCATCAAGACACATTACTATAGCCCAGAATTCATCTCCATAGGATACGATAGGCAGTATAATAGCCTAAAGACACATTACTATTGCCCCAGAATTCGGCTCCATACGATACGATAGGCAGTATTATAGTATAAAGACACATTACCATAGCCCCAGAATTCGGCTCCATAGGATACGATAGGCAGTATTATAGCATCAAGACACATTAATATAGCCCCATAATTCAGCTCCATAGGATACGATAGGCAGTATTATAGCATCAAGACACATTAATATAGCCCCAGAATTCAGCTCCATAGGATACGATAGGCAGTATTATAGCATCAAGACACATTAATATTGCCCCATAATTCAGCTCCATAGGATATGATAGGCAGCATTATAGTATAAAAACACATTACCATAGCCCCATAATTCAGCTCCATAGGATACGATAGGCAGTATTATAGTATAAAAACACATTACGATAGCCCCAGAATTCGGCTCCATAGGATACGATAGGCAGCATTATAGTAAAAAGACACATTACCATAGCCCCAGAATTCAGCTCCATAGGATACGACAGGCAGTATTATAGTACGAAGAAAAATCTTAAACAGTATGTATATCGATAATTTTCCAAACCTAAGCAACTTGCCTTTGACTGAGAATAATACTTTAGAGGCTTGACGAAATAAGACTTTTTTGTATCTATACCAAACACCATTGTCATTTATGAAAAAGCACATATTTAGTGCTTCCGTATGTAGCCTCCTTTGCATAAAACCACATAATTCTTTTTGTCCAAATTAACCTTTACTCCCATATCGTCACAATAAGATTCAAGTATATTAAGGAAGCGTTGCAATTCAATAGGTGTTTCAGCAAATATAAATAGATAATCAGCATATAATAAAACACATAGTTTTAACATGCCATCAATAGCTACACACTAACTGTCATTGGATAATGCAGGTTACACTGACGTACAAAATAATTGAGAGGTCAAGGTCGCCTGACCTAAAAAAGTCAAATTGCTGCCTTCTTTGCTTCACATCTACACAATATACCGGTGATTTATAAAGTATTTTTACTGGAAGCTGCTACGGTCCTACCACAGTCCAATATGAAAGGTGAAAGGTCAATACCATTTAAAATTTCAATCCATTGCAATACTTTCTGAGATTAAGTTTTCCTATTTTCTAGATATGATTGCAATGCCTCAACAATTAATAGTATCGAGACTGATTAAATGAATACATATAAACTACAAAATCAAACATTGGTTTGACTTTGGTGTTTTACGGTAAAGCAACAAATGTATGTTATTTGGTGACGAGGCAATTGGAGTAAAGTACATTGGCCAGGAGCACGCCACAGTAGTCGACCCAGGCTGATCCGATGGTAGGATTCGAACACGCACCCTTTCGGTCACAAGTGCGGCACGGTAGCCAGAACCGTCGGGGCTTCTTTCCAAACCATAACGAACTTATATTTAATACTATATCGGTGTTAGCAATTGATACTGTAGCTAACATTTCTTTTTCTGAAATTTCTCAATATACAAATTCGCATGCCATATGTATTCAGGATCATCTTTGTGGTACTCTGTCAAACCTTTCGATATCTCCGCATTGTACTTGAGCTATCTGCACATCTATACAGAATGTATGTTGCATGAATCATACAGAAATATGGCTAAAAATCCCAAGTTTCATTCTTTTAACTTCCCCCCAAAAAAGTTTAAAAAGCACAAGAGATTTGCTTTTTATATTTCGTTATAGATAAAATATATTGTATACATCTTGGTTCGAAAAGTTGTCTTCTTTGGTAAATGATACCACAACACAGGCAACCTTTACAGTCTTTCTTCTTCTCCGTCCTCTTGTCATACTATTCATGTAACTTTGTCAGGCTATATCAATCGAAGGAGGACCAAGCTGCAAATGGACACTTACAAAATAAATTTCTTGTTGGCATCTCATATCAGCCAATATGGAATAGATTTGTTTCTTTTCTCCACACTTCCAGTTTTACTTTCTTAACTGGTGACCAAACACCCACAAGACCTGAAATAATCCAATGGATTAATATTTATTCCGTCTGATTATGTCCTCTTCATAAGGATCATAATAACACCCTTGGCCGTTGTGTTTTTACAATAACTTCACAACCTTGTATGCTATTACTCTTTTCAATTACTTTACATACGTATTATTTTTGAAATCTCATTATGCTAAAGTTTATTTCTTTTACATAAATTCCGGATATCACCTGTGCTTTTTCTGAAAATGAACTTAGGATCCAGACCCAGGGTATTTGTGAAAAAATCTACCAGGTGCCCTGAGATTCAAAACTAATCCAGATAGACCACTAAACAATTCTGTTCACCTTTTCCACCGTAACATGATTAAACAGGGTGGGATTGGATCTAGCGAAAATGTTTAACACAATTACGTGAATGAGATGTTTATTTATAATGCAAATAAATAATGAACGAATCTAAGACCCTACTCATGCGAACAAAACTCAGCTGAACAAATATAACAAAATGATACCGTTCCTAAATGCATACGATCAAAACGTGGAATTTCAACAAATATGACTGATACATGGATCTATCAACATATATGATCAATATATGAAATTATCGACAGACATGATTGATGTATGGATCTATCAACAGATATGATCATTGTATGGAATTAGCAACACATATGGTTGATATATGGGTCTGTCACCTTGTATGATCAATGTATGGAATTTATGAACAAATATGAACAATGTATGTTTCATCAGCAAGTATAATGGATGTATCATCGATTTTCACACATATAGTGACATTAAATTGGATTTCACATATATATTGACACTGCATTTTGGGTTCAGAATTGGAATTTTTGATGCTATTTATCTCGTGGCATCCAGTCGACGATAACGAGATATTTCCGATTCCACAGCTTCAGTCAAATAGTGAAGGAACGACCTCGCATGGTCCGCTCCTCCCAGCCTCCCGAGAACCTCCCTATCCCTGAGACGCGTTGATTCAGAACCTATGGCCCCTTACACTTATTAAAGCAATACCATCCTTCGAACCAATGTTACCATTGACCACAGTATCCGGGTTACACAATAGCCCAGAGTTTGACGACTCCACATAACAGCTAAAAATACAATGCCTGAGCCGTGTAATACATTATTAACGTTCAAGTGCGAATACAACGATATACATTACGCTTGTGCGTACATCAACTGACTTCGTTAAGCATTAAATTCGTTCATAAGAACGACTGTACGAGATAATTAGTACAATAAACACGTTCGTACATGAATATGTCTCCGACGTGAATAATCGCACTGGATTATAAAAACTCGAACGTTCCTCATCATTTAATACATACAACATAATTGGATTCAGCCTGTCTGTACAGCTATAAAATGTCTAACTTGAAACAGACTATATTCTATCTGACAGCATGGCGTTATGTTACATAGGTCTGACTTTCTATAAAATTTTGAATAAATTCCGAAACATTCAATATATAAAACAATTCGATCACATAGAACAGATTGGAAATAGAGTTTACATGTTTACATACCTCTACAGATGAAGATTGCTTCCATAAAGTGGGTAGCTTCCTGACAAGACTCATCTGTATTAATACGATACAGAGAGAATTTTGGGCTTTAAGTACTCTAGTCGTGGTCACATCTAAAGCCAGAGAACTGGAAGTTAAACGCTTTGCGCGTGGATCTGTGAGTGAACATACATATAGTATCTCAATTCCGTGACATCCACTTTCCTTTGTCATGATTTGTTCCTATTGTACAGAGTTGGATACTCGAACTATTAACAATTGTTTGAAAATGTAGAAATCAGACTTTTCAAAGTCTTTATTTTTGTGAAATAGAAGAGGCATTCATGAGTAGTGAAGCTTATCATTTCAAACTTGCATTCATAAATCATTAAAACTTGGAGGATGAAGTTTGTATATAGCATCAATGATTGTTCTTATGAATGACAAATAATATAGGGCCATCGTCATTCAGGAACTCTATGTCATAAGGATTAGACTACCTTCATTTGCATATAACTCATCTGTGATGTTTGCAGATCCTTTTGGAAGCCAAAAGATTGCATGAGCTATTCGTTGTTTTAGTATCATTTCATATAACTCATCTGTGATGTTTGCAGATCCATTTGGAAGCCAAAAGATTGCATGAGCTATTCGTTGTTTTTGTATCATTTCATATAACTCATCTGTGACGTTTGCAGATCCATTTGGAAACTAAAAGATTGCATGAGCTATTCGTTGTTTTTGTATCATTTCATATAACTCATCTGTGATGTTTGCAGATCTTTTTGGAAGCCAAAAGATTGCATGAGCTATTCGTTGTTTTTGTATCATTTCATATAACTCATCTGTGATGTTTGCAGATCCTTTTGGAAACCAAAAGATTGCATGAGCTATTCGTTGTTTTTGTATCACTTTTACCAACTAAATCGCAAGGTTTATGTATGGTCTCTGCACAACTTTAAAATTTTCTCCACAAGTTTCAATCATTCAAGGAATATTGCAGTATCATTATGTGAGCAATAACACCCTTTCTATGTGCCTATTTTGTTCATCGTTGTCACCAGGATAAATCCACACACAGTCAATAAGATATCAGGCCCAATCAACACAAAATCGTACTTGCGAATTCAATGTAATAATGGGTAATGCATCCAAATATATTTGCCATGTATCTAACTGTTGTCTTCACATGACCCGTTTCTCCTTAAAATCATCTCAGGATATATGAAGGTGTTTCATATTTTATCTCCATATTGGATGTTATTACAGTTTCTGAAGAGGATTAAAAACGATCTCATTACTAGTACTATTCTGCACTTGTTTACGTATAATTAGTTTACTCCATAGACCATTATTTATTAGAGCTAAAATACTAACAGTAATCTTTTCTCACCTTAAGCAATTCCATACTGGTCTCTAAACACACATCAAGCTATAAGTTAAAACAAAAATAAATATGTAGATCGTTATAGACATTCGTAGAACAATGAAATATTTACAGAGATATAAGTAGATCTTCCATTGATTTGGGTGCCTTAGATTTGACCTTGAAATGTGACATTGACCTTTCGTGATACAAATAGCAAGATTGTTTTTTTTTTTTTTTTTTTTTTTTTTTTTGCATTTCGTGTGTCATAAGCTTTCAAACGATGTAGGCTGCCAACTTTCATCACGAGCTTCCCACGAACAACTGACGCTGGACTATCTGGTATTTCTGGCAATTTTGCCACTTGCTTCAAGACGGCCACCAATCCGACGTGCATTTTGCTTTAATATTTCCATATCGCAATCATATGGACTTTCACCTTTCGCAAAAGAGGCATCGCAAATGCAGACGAAACAGTTATTTGTCCAATGAAAATGGAAATCTCTCTTTTTACGTTTCATCTTTTTTAAATCTTTGAGCTTAATTAAACCTTTTATCGCTCTTCCTTTTTTATCTCTAATATAAAGAGAGAATATCTGATATAATATTCATGGCAGTCGAGGCAATATATACATGTCTGATACATCTTATGCATACTCTGTCATATATGACTTTGATTTTGATTTTATCGAGATAACATTCTCAGTGTTTGAGAGAAATTTGTGACCGTGTCCAATAGCTACAATGTTGAAGACTTTAATATTGGCTCGAGAACTGATTTAGAAAATTAAAATACAAAAGGAGGGAAAAAGATTCTGCTTTATGAAGTGAACAAAGAGAAACTTGTTAGGATAAGTTAGTCATAATCTCTCCAAATAAAACTTAATTTAAATGAAAATCGTTGATAATAACAAGGCATCGTCAACAACTTATAGATAGCAGTTTTCAATATTCTGTTATCGAAATTATAATCTAGCATATGAAGAAATGAATATACAAAAGTACGTAACAAACAATTAAGTTGCTATGTTCCTTATTATGAGATGTAACATTTAAATATTAAGTTCATATACACCAAAATCGATTACCTAAATGTCACGAAGTGATAAAGTATGAAGAACTTTCCCAATTTTTACTTGTTTTATTGAATCTCTGATTAACTCGCTCTCCTGTATAACTGATTGGATCAAGCTATAAACTGCAGAGCCCTAGTAAAGGACAACTTGCGAAAGAAAGAGTTCGTAGTAGTGTTTCCTCTGGGAAAAATACAAACGGAGGCCTGGAGTGAGAGAGAGAATAACTCTAAGAGGGAGCAATGTTGTCCTAGAGTAGTTTTTAACCTTTAGGAGAAAATCTGCTGCAGAGTCATCTTTTCCCTAGAAGAGAGAGAGAGAGAGAGAGAATTATATTTCTTCTAGAAAAAGTGACTCTCTAACACCGACAACAATCTATCTTGCCTGCACTATAGATTAAAATAGGTCAGAAGCGATACGCCTCTGACCTCAACTAACTCTGCATATTTATAAACTAAGTAAGTTGATAATCCTTCAATGTTAACTGTTGAAAAGTATAGATGTATTACAGCAAGTTCATGTTTAATAGGAGCATAACGTCACGTCAATAAAAAACCTTGGCCATATTGTGACATTACACACAGTCACGTCATATAATGATGCCAGCTCCTATGAATTATGTCACTCTGCGCCATCGTCGCGTAGTATGCGCCTCTGATATCTGGCGATTCACTATAAAATTTTGTATATTATCCCTGCTCCGATCAGCTTAGCGGACACATATGTATGTTAAGAGACTAACAAATAGTTCCAAACACTTGATCCCTTGAAATTGTTTTTGATGACTTGCTAAAGTGAATCTAATATATGTCTTCATATAAAGTAAACTTGTTCTTAAAAATGTGTCAACATGTTTTTATAAAATTGCACATGCTCACTGGAGTACTTCCGTTGTCAAACTTTTCACTTTCGGAAATGAGTAGTAGTTCTTGCACGTTCTCAAGCCCTTCAATTTTGGAGGTAAGTAGTTCTTACATGTTGTCTGTGATTCCATAATACCTAAATGGAAGTGATCGGTTTTGAAAAACACCGGAACATTCAAAGTTTGAGAATTATGTCATAAATGGAATTTCAATCTCGCGGCATATATTGCTATTCAACACGTTTCATAAATTTCATATCATATAAAATATTCGTTCAGAATCCTCTATTTACATTTTTACTGAAATTCTCCTTTCTATAGTGTCTTCGTCTTGCTTTACAGACTGCTATCAAAGAATTATTCTTTTTTTCAATATATTTATATATAGAATGGCATCAATATGATTAACCCGGCCTTTGAGTCATAATACATTTCAAACAGGTATCGAACCAATACCGCTAGTAACGGCATATATCGCCTAGTTCTCATTCACCAGCGCCGTAACCCTCTCGGCCATGCAAATATTCCCCATAAAGGATCGAACAAGGTCGACGGTAAGAACTCGATGTGCACAAAACCTCACTAACTTTTCAAACGGAATTTAATACTCAGCCATATACACAAACCCACCGGATTTATATTTAGAAATGCAAGATATATACATGGAAAAATAATTAGATATTTACACCTATATAAGAAACAGAGAGGAAAGCGCTTATCTCTGGATGCCATATTGAAAGGTTTTTAATGTAGAATACGAATCATATGGCGAATAGTCTTTTCATGTGCACTGGATTCAACAACTCATCGTGTGTGTCAGGGATTAATGAAGATAAATGCAAAAAAAGCGACAAAGAACAGTGACAAACTAGTTTTTAACTAGTCTAAGTGCTTTCTAGACTCATTGAGTCTTCTTCAAAGGCCACTATAAGACAGAGACAAACAAGGCAAGCAATAACACAAAATAAAGCGCTGAATTTACAAATGCTTTTATGACTATATCTAATTAATGGAAGTATTGTTTTCCAAATTTAAGATGTCGCGCCTAATTGGTTTGAACTCCGATGATAAAATGGCAATTATATATATATATATATATATATATATATATATATATATATATATATATATATATATATATATATATAGTTGCACGCAAGGGGTCTCACTACCGAGCGAATCAAACACCTTCGTGAGTGTGGCTTGAGGTCCGTTGTTTCCCTTATTTCCAAGGACCTCAAGACAACAGTCTTTGTCAACTGAAAGGTTCTTAAACGCGCAAATATTATAGTCATTTTCCTCTAGTCACCCAATGACCAAACATCTCGAAACTATAACTTCACACTTCCATGGTTTTTATTGCTTCACATTTGGACGACTCGTTAGTAAGGGTTTCCAAGCCAAATATTGGTACTTTACGCCATGCACTATAAAACACGACCCAAACACCTAATGCAAAGAATTATTCCTATCTCAAATTACTAAACATGTATACATAAGAATATCAAGAGAATTCCCACTGTTACAAAATTAGGGAGGGTCAATTTTACGAGAACATTTTTTAAGCGGTTGTCGATACGTCAATGACTGTATGTGCAAAGATTGATAACTACAGCTTCTTGTGAACAGCAGATACATCGATGAAAGCAGATATAAAAAGAACATCAACGAAAGTGGACACCGAGTAGTTGGCAATTACAATTTTGATTAGTTCTTGTAGCTTGTTTAAGATTATCTACATATCCGTACATGCAAGAATCGTTATGACGTTACAGCATCAAGTTAGTCATGATTGGTTGGCCAACAAGATGGAAATGGTGCGCAGTTGATAGCACATTGACCTTTAACGCCAGAAATCTCGGGTTCAAATCCAAATGAAGACAAAGAGCTTTGTCTCTCAATTACTGACCGGCTAGCAGTTATCGTGATTTTTCTTTAAATGGCTTTTATTTAAATCAGCAGCATAAAACGATGACAAAATAAAAATAAATTGCACGAAATACGCATTCATCCCACGGAATTACCAATCTCCTTTTTGTAGCTCAGAATAGGCACCTTGCTAGATGCATGGGAGAAAAATCGTCGGTTTAATAGTGAATCTATTGTTTGCGTTTAGATCACTTGATTGGAATTTCACATTGATGTTGAAGATTACATCATAACAGTGATCAAATAAGGATGTTTTCATGTAATAGACACTGAGCTGAGAGGCAAAAATGAGACACTTTTATGTATAGTAGATATATTATGTTATAGGTAAATTGTAAAGAAACTGTACCAGACCGTGTGCTCTACAGTCAAGGGTTGGATTCTAGGTTCAGGGATTTGCAATGTCATGCAGTAGCCAGTGGTGTTAGACAGAGACATACTGGACCACTCCCTAAATGATTTTTTTTCTTCAAAAAGCAACACCTTTACCCGACCCCAACGAAAAAAAGGTAATAACCACCATAACCATACTATCCACCGAAAAGTTAATTTTTTTAGATCCTAGACCACCGTGACACTAATATCCACCATTTTTTCATTTTAAATCACAGGCAATTATGACCCTACTTATATATATATATTCAACATTAAACTTTAAAAAATAAACATTTAAGGATTGACGTGGATTATACAGTTTGCACGTCGTTTTTATATCGGTTTATACTTCAGTGAAAGTAAAAAATAAGGTAAATCCTTATAATTAAATTGTACGTCTAATAATGAAAAAATAATTTAAATTCTTTTAAAAAGTGCATTAAATAGACCATTCTAACCTTGTTTAACCATGCATGAATGCATGCAAAATAGCCAACAGTATCGGTAATTTGCATACAGCCAATCAGGAGACGGCAAACAGTTTACCAGCGAACTAATATTTTGTTTCTGATAGGCGCTTGTGCTAATTTCAAGGATGCAAACAAGATGGCAACCGACCAAACTAAGTTTGCATTTAGCGGTAGACATTACGGAATATTTGTGTTGGCGATAGTGCAGAAATACAATTCTGTCATAAAAGATTCTCGTGAAAATTTTATATTTATAGTTGTCATTTTCTCTAAAGATACAAGTCGATACAAAATGTGTTTCGGGAATATAAGGTGTTGCCTGTGATAATAGAAGATATAGTTGAATAATTATAAGAAAACAAAATGAAGAAAAACCCAAAACGTTTAATGATGTTGGAATATCCGTTTGATTACAAGATGGTAGAGTAAACACAGACTCCCTAAAGTCAAATATAAACATAACCATATGCATATGAGTTTATGTGTTCCACAAAATATCTGTTGTCATCAGAACAACTTATTTCAGCCTTACTTATGGCAATGTCACATATTTCATGTAGGTAGAACCTAAGAAAATTCATATCTTAGATAGTTATAATCTTAGAGAGTTATAATTTTGTTAAATAGACAGTCTATGTATATTTATCATATTAGATTCTCTCTCATTGTTTTTTTTTTTTTTTTTTTTTTTTTTTTTTTTTTCACTAAAACTATATAATTTTCCATGATTACTTTCCTTGGAAACAAAATAGCCTTTTGAAGTTTAAAATATTTGTTTCTGTTAGTAGATATATGTTTATATTCGTTCTCCTTCCCAAATTTTCTATCAGTTTACTTAACACAGCATTATTCATCAGTTTAAAGAAATCCTTTTAAAAGTTATTTTTTGCTATTTGCCTCAAAGATGTATTCAGTTCTATGCATGATTTAAGGCATGGATTTTGATGAAATAAATCTGCTCCATGTATCCTTTTTTAGGTTTAATCCTAACTTAACACACAACTTTAAATTACCATGGTGAAAAACACATCTCTCTTTTTTAACGTGCACAACAATATAGGTACTGAAGGTTTTGTACCCTTTTTCTCTTATATCAATTTCGTTTATAATGGAGATAAATCAGACTCTCTAGGAAATTAGCTTTTATGGTGCTGAAGAACAATCTTTAAAGTAGTCGTGCAAATGTGTTGGTACTTCTAAATCTGCGTCTAAACTTCCAACAAATGTATATTCACCACTCCACTTTTACAACTTCTTGGCGTTGAAAAAAAAAGAATATTAGTAATTACAACAACAGCTGAATGATTGCTATCGTGAAAAAGACAGCTTCCAGACATGGCTTCCATACAATGTAAATACATTCAGAATAATTGGAACTCTACATACTGGTACGTGGCGGTAACCACGCACGGAAAACATCAGAAATTAAATTTGTACAGCTGACACATTGCATGTGCCACAGAATGTATGTCATCCAAATGAGTATTATGGGAGTATTTTGCAAGGCTTCACGTGTGCGTTCTTCGTTAAAATTTCAAGCAGCCAAATTGTTTAGTAATAAAGATTAATGCATACCTCTAATTACTATTTACCATTATGCTCTTCTAAGCTTTGTCGTCATTTTGATTCGTTTCAGTTTTAATTCGAGTGTCCAAGCAGCTACCAATTGTTAGAACAGCTAAAACATATAGAAACCAAATCGTTCAACAATGACAAGTCTTTAATACTATAACAATTGTATTTTAACAGACTGTACATTCATCTTGATTCGGTTTAATTAAGGATTCTTTGTCTTATGAACTACGGTGTATATGTATACAGTACGGTTTTGAAACAATTCAAGAAGCGAATTCACCAAAAATTAAAATTCAATTTATGTCTTTCATTACTATTGAACAGTATGCTTTGGCCTTCTCATTTTCACCTTTATTCACTTTAATAAAAAATTAATGGTCATATTTTATAAAGAAATATTTAAGAAGGTTAAAAATGCAGGAAAACTTCAAATCGTCTACAATAAAATTCCATGTGTGCTTTTCAATTACTATTGACAGTTAGGTGCCAGTCTATCATCAGTCTATCGGTCATCTTCACTTGATTAAATTAAGAATTTGCACAACTACTACCTTTCGTTATTTTCATTATTTTTCAAGCGTATATAATATAAAGCTGGGGGCTAAAGTGCCAAATGTATGAATTTTAGTGCTAGTTGTTTACTTTTTAACACATCTGATTTAAATACGGTTGAAAATCAAAAGATCGGTAAATTCTTCTTCTAATGTATTAACGACTTTCTTTATATCAGTTAATCGCTTTACTAGACCTTCGTATGGCACTGATCTGGAAAGCCTGGTTCAGGTAGATTACATTCTGGTACTACCATCGGCTTGATTCAAATACCTCAGCTTATCCGGGATACGAGAATTAAGCCAATGGCGCAGCTAGAATGACATCATCCAAGTAATTGAAACATAAACTAACAATATTGTAGAGATTTTTATTCGACGATGACATTGGCTGGCGATAGAGCACGAGGATGATGTGATACAGGAAATCCGCCCGTCTTATTTGCATATGCATTTTTGTACTTTTGGCTTTGCAAAAATTAAATTGAGTCAAATTTCAATTTGCATAACTATAAATTAAAGATATTGGACTATAAAGCTACTATATATTGTAACTAAAAAGCCACTGAAGTGTCCAACTGTCATACGTTGCCAAAGTTAATTACCTTTATCAATCCCTGATCCCATTGTTTGATTGGTTAATTCTTTATATACACTTGAAACGAAGGCGGAGAGCTGGTAGGTCAGTTATGATTGGTGTTTCAAATGTCTGAAGTTGTTTTTTCTCCATTCGTTTCTGTGACTAAAGTCCATTTATGCGCGGTCTAAAATAGACACCTTTTCAGTTTATTAAAAAAAAAATTATACTTTAACAAATTAAAAATGATAACTACAAACCTTGACAATGCGAGAGCTCAATTATTTTGAGCAGGTAAATGAATGTCAATTTCGGTTACATGTATAAATCATAGCAGGCAACTGTAGAGACCGAAATCCCAGTATATATTGGTTATTTTGCAATACATTATGGGCAAAGTATCATGGGTATGAGTTATTTTAAGTTCTCTTTTGCAAACATTTTATTGCTATAAGGGGTGGACTAGTACAAGTATAGTATTGACTTAGTTTCAACAACGATGTCTTGCAGAAAATTGTCCATAATACCGTGAGAAAAAAGACTGATTTTGTTCAAGAATTTCAGCGTCTACAAACGGTTGTTTGGTTGCTTGCTTGGTTTTGCTTGATTTCGCGGTACTTTAGACACATTTTCTGCAATTTAATGGGAGCTAAGTGCCTTTCCCAAGGACACACCGAAGAAGCCGACCTGGGCTGGCCCGGACAGATATTAAACTCGCGACCCTTGAATCACTAATCTGACGCGCTATCAATTAAGTTACCGTGGCTTCATGAACACGAAATTAATTCGAAAAGTATAGGACAATGCTGCTTAACAGAAATTCCACTTTGTTTTAATTCTTGGATTTTATTAGTATCGTGGTATATTCTCCGTTTGTCTGTCTGCCTCTTCCCTAAACGATTTTAGAAGCAACACGAGTACATCACCTACCTGACTTTCTTTCAGAATATGATAAGGATCTCCCAAATATGTTATGCTATTTCTCTTCCTCTCTCTCTGTGGAATTGCAGTGACTCTTTTCATCTACCTAGTTTTAGTCTCTCTCTCTCTCTCTCTCTCTCTCGCTGACTATATATATATATATATATATATATATATATATATATATATATATATATATATTCTTCAATAAGCTGCGACTTTAGCAATTTTTGTTTTAGCTTTATATTACTTAAAACTTGGCTGTATTTGTATTGTGAAGTCTTCTATCTCTTTATATATAGCACATTAATTGTCATTATGGATCCACTTAAAAATGGTGATGTAAACTGTTAATGTTTCGGCCCAAATAAATTCATAAATTCCCCAGTCTTAAGGATTTCTTGAACTTTCTTTTCAACAACAATACTCTGGTACAGAACACAAAGTCGTTGAAAAATCATGCATGATTAATTACTGGCAAGCATTTACAAGCATGAAAACTTTAATTATAAACGTTCCATTCTATGATTTCAGTTCTGCTTCTTGTCTTCGATTATTATTTCTGTTATTGTTTTAGCTCGCCACTGCGTTGTAGAAGAGAGCTATTGTTCTACCCCCACCCACTGCATCGGCATCGTCGATTGTGCATATACAAGCATATGCACAGCCTCAAGCATTCTTTCTTCCTATGTCCTTGCCAACAGTTTGGAGTGGGTTTCGTGGCACCTACACCCTCGGGATGGGGCTAAGTGGACAAACTTTGTACAATGAAGTACATTATTTGTACATTTTTGGTTGAGATTTTGGGCTTAGATCATGAATTATGACACTTAGTATGGGGGTGCATCTTGCTGAGTGCTACACTCTCATCACAAAAGTAGGTTACTGTGACAGATTTTCACAATTCACTGACATTCCACGTTTCACTGAATTTGGTTACATTTTGTGTATTAAGTTTATTTCCCAACCACTGTTCATGCTAGAATCATTATTGCTTGCAGCTCTATTAGTAAAACACCCTTGCAACAAAAGAAGGTCACTGCGACCTATATTTCACATATTTGCTAGCTTAGGACAGATTTTGCAATTAACTCATGACCACATAAGATATTTCCATCTTACATGCATCGTGTTATACCTTGAATCATAAAACATGGTGGGGAGATTCATGTTGATGAGCACGAAATCCTCATCACAAAGTAGGTCATTGTGACCCATAATTACTGACTTTGATGTTGAGTAAATGTTTGGGTTTTAAGTTTATTTCTCACAGTCTGTTACTGCCATTTCCGTACAACAAAAAAAGATCACTGTGATGTATATTTCACATTTACCGGCTTTGGTTTTTGCTCTTAGCTCATGACCCATAGGTTTGTTGCATTTTGTGTTAATACGATCCTATCTAGAGCCATTTATTTTGTGACAAGACACTAACAATTCCATTTACTGTTCACTGTTTATTGATCACTTTCATCAAGTTTTCAACGGGGTGCAGTAGACAGTAAAGTACATATTTACAACTGATGGATAAAACGACAAAATAATTGGCGTTTTTATTTTTCATTCTCTACTGTGACGGAAGCAATCTGTTTTCAAGATATTAACTTAAAGACCTAATGAATTGAAGAGCTATAGAAGGATCTGATCAAAAGATTTGATTATACCATTATCAAATTGCATGCTAGATGAAAGGAAGAAAGATAAACCTTTATTCGAGAAGGAATGATATTTGTCAATTTGGAGAAGAGTAATAATCATTGTTATTTCCTGTTTACAGTGCAATAACCTTATAGCACTGCGCGTACGCAATTACAGATTATTTATGAACAGGAATGTCATCTGACCCCCTTGGACTCCATCACAAAAATGTAGTATGAAATGATAATAATAATAATAATAATAATAATAATAATACATTATTCTCCTCCTCGTCCTCTTCATCATCATTCAACTTCGACTCTTCATTATTTATTTATTTTGTAATTGAACTATGAAGTCTGTGACCTACAAATAAAGGTAATACACTCTGAAATCAGTATCCCATAAATCTCACTGTGTGTGTGTACTAGTAACCGCTGTTTTGAATATATCTAAAAACTTCAAATGTCATGTGTCTGGAAGTTTTTCCAGTGGGATATCATTTGATAATAGGTGACTTATTGTAATAAGTACGATATATATGAAAACATTTCGACTAGTTAAATTTTGCTTTGAGTATTATTTTGGGGACTATTATTCTTGTCAAGAGGATTTGAAGGCTTTCCTAACATTCATCACGTGAACGAAATGATCCAACAATTTGGCTGATCTACTTCATGTCTTCGTGCCGCGTTGTTTATCCTCCACAAACTGGATGAAAATGCATCTTGTGTTAATAAAATGAAACTTATATTCAGGTATTCATCGTATTCACTATGTACTTCTTTTGTCGTACGTTCTAGCAATTACGGTGTGGGTACAAACTTGTGGTAATCAGGGTGTACAGTTTCGGGCGATATATGCGCTTATTGTGTATATGATGTCTATCATACTTGCCCAAAACGCCCCATTCCTCTACGGGCTCGGGGATGTAGAACAGGCCATGGTGGGGGTGGGGTGGTGAGTGGGGCTTAGTGGTTAGCGTGCCGGACTTGTGCCCGAAAGGGTGCAGTCTTGAATCCTACAACTGGATCAGCGCGGGCCTACTACTGTGGTATGCCCTTGGGCATGGCCCTTTACCTTAATTGCCTCGGCACCAAATAACCTACTTTAGTTCCTGTGGCGCAAAACAAAAACTATACCAAACGCCCCAACAATCAGGTATATAGCATTCAATTAGCACTGATCTTATCCCGGGACAAGTCATTGACACTGTTTCTACGTCATATACTATTTACTGTTTATTTATCAGCATAACTTGACATCATTCAAACGGAATGAACAGAAAAATAAATATTTGCAATTTACGTCACACATTTTCAGAATTATTAACATTTGTAATTATCATTTTAGGCTGCGACTGCTACAATGCCTTCTAAAAGTATTTACTTGTATTGAAGATTCCTACAAACTTTGATCTCAAAATGTTATGTCAATATCACATTATATCAAACATGAAAGGAATAACAAATAAAAGCACTTTATGAACAAAGTTTCAATGAAAAATATCTAGTGAGGAACACGAGATAGTGCTTGTTAATAATAATAATAATAATAATAATAATAATAATATAGACTTGTATTGACTTTGATCTGCATAAAATGTACGAAGAAATGTTATCTCAATATCACATTATATCAAAGATGAAAATAATAAAAGGTAAAGCACCTTACGAAAAAAGTTTCGATGACAATGGTCTCGTGAGGAAGGTTATTAAACATGAGACAGTGCTTGTTCAGTTGATACAAGGACAAATAAACTTAAGTTCTACAAACATACGCTTGAAAAGGGAACTGGAAGAACAAGTGCCCCGCATTCATCATACAAACAAAAGAAATGAATCGATAATAATAATAATAATAATAATAATAATAATAATAATAATAATGACCTTTCCGTACGTAATTAATACACCTCATGAAAGTAATAAGAAAGCCTTATTTCATCAGAACAAGCAGCACGAACTGAGGATAATCGATTTAAGAGAAAGAAGAAGATAAATAAGTAGAAGAAAAAGAACAGAAACATCGCCATCATCACCATTAACAACAACAACAATAACGGCAATGGTGCAAACAGCTTATAAGTACTGTGCAAATACGAATCTAGAAAGGAAAAGGAAAGACGTCATACAACCCCTCCATCTCGAACAGAAAGCTGGAAGATAATAATAATAATAATAATAATAATAATAATAATAATAATGAATGATTCCCCTCCTGTTTCCGCTACCCTTTATTGATGTTTATTGCTATACATAGATACTACTAAAACATTTGTTTTAGGTGAACATCTTTTCTGGCAGTGCACTCCTTACCTGGAAATCTATTGATCTACAAACATCGCAAAAACTCCATATATTTTGTAAGTACTATGCTAATCTACTGTGATTGTTATAAAATGTACACTACCAATATAGTTGAGCTCTCTTTTGCTTAAAAATAAATTTAACTGCAAGCCTCTTAATTGAGAATCTGTATAATAATGTCATTGAGTCAACAACACCCAGTCACCGATCTCCATCAGCCAGCCACGTACCTCCTGTCTAGACTTTCTTACAAAGTATCTGCATGCACATATAATCTATATCTGACTTATTATTTACCTTAAATAGGCACTACCCGCATTTTGCAATGTCAGGAATTTGACCCAATATGGATCTATCCCTATGCTTTGACAATTTAAATGAAGACATTATGTGAAATAAATGTAAACAAATTCCATCCATGGTGCTTTGGGTGTTGATATTTTTTGTGTGTTTGTAATTGTTTGCAAAAATTACACCACGCCTAGTTAGAGTGCAAGGGCGAACAGAGCCGAGAAAGTCACATGGGATCACTAACCTCATTTAACGCGTTAGAAAGGCATCCACTACATTATCAAAAATAATTGATTGATCAGGGGCGGATCCATAAAAAAATCGTTTTTTCTTTTTGTTTGTTTGTTCTTTCTTTTTTTTGGGGGGGGGGAGGGAGGGAAGTGTAAACAAGCAGAGGAGAGGTCAGTGGAACGGAACCCCAAATAGGGGCCCAGGGGGCGAAGCCTTCGGAAACTCCTGCATTTTAAGCGTTTCCGGGCATAATTTTAACCATCTACCTGTACAGAAAACATATTCTAGGGAACGTTCCGGTTGTTTCGAGCTCAATTCTTTTGTGGGGGTGGGGGCGGGGGTGGGGGTGAGTGGGGGCCGGCTCTGCGATCCCGTCCCTGTTGATATTCAAAAATATTGAATGAAAACTCTTGCAGTTGATACATATCATTTATTATCTTTAAATGCTTAAATTCCGAACAGTCAGTCAGCTTCATTATTCATATTCTCAATGTTCTCTTATTCAGACCAGTGCAATGTGCGTACCTGTTGACACCTTGGGTTTCAGTATTGGGCTGAGGTAAATGATGTGAAATTTGTACATAGGAGGTAAATGGTAAATGGAAGAAAATAGTGACAAAAATTACAATATAAGAAAAAGAACAAGGGTGATTACAATTGATAAATGTGCGTCATGAAAAAAATACTTCTTCAAATTCTTGTCCTTTAACGATTGCTGCAAAATAGTTTTTTAATCACGGTATTCCATGGACTGTAATATGTTCAACCTAGTTAATATTTGTCAGCTTTTATACGTGCACGTGTGAACACGATATAGAGAGAAAGGTACAAAGAAAGAATTATCTAAATTGACCTAATGTTCCCTAAGTGAAAGTGATAAGAGGTATCTTAGGTGATTGACAAGGGTAAATTAAAAAGATATTCAATGTCATCTTTACACTAAAAATTTAACACTAAATAAAATGTGAAGCCTTGACTAATTGCATAAAGTTAAAGCCTATTTGTATCATTTAATAAGCTTTTTTGTATATTCAACAGTGATAAAAATAGATCTGCAAAGAAAGCATGTCTTCCATACCATTATACCTGTATTATTTTTTAAAAAAAAAGATAATACAGACCCAGAAACACTTAAATATACCAAGTTTGCATTCCGTTTGCACTTAGTCTGCATTCCATTTGCGTTCGATTTAAATTGTATCATAAATGGATTCGTGTTTTGGCTGTCTTTTCAACTCTTAGAGCTTAGCGTTTGCGTTTACCGTTTCCGTTCGTTTTAAGCGTTTCTGCACTCTGGACCATCACCTCTAAGTAAAGCGTATGTTCTATCTGACGATCCACAATACAATTTTGTATATTATCCTTACATCTAACAGCTCGGCAGACACATATGTATCTTAAGAGTCCAACAAAATAGTTCCACACAGTTGCCCCTTACGTTGTTTGCTGCCATGATTTACTTAAGTTATAATGATATATGTCTTAATTGTAACTTGCACTAAGTAAAATTATTCCTAAAATTGTCTTAACATGTGGTTTTGTAAAACATAATATTTGCCCATGCTCATTGGAGCACTTCCGTTGTCAAACTCTTCAATTTCGGAGGTATGTAGTTCTTGCAAGTTGTCCAACTCTTCATTTTGCAAGTCGTCCGCAATACCATAATTCCTAAATGGAAGTGATCTGTTTTGAAAAAACACTAGAACTTTTGAAGTTCGAGGTTTCTAAAGTAGAAGCCACTGCTGACCGTCTTTATATAGAGTAGCTAAGAGATTGGACTTGCCTGTTTGTCATCTCCATTCTTCAAACAAAAAGAGCAAATTTCTTATCAGACGGTATAAATAGATCAGATTGTGTTAGTACATATCAAAATAAACAAAGTCCTTATCCAAATGTTGATGAAAGGCAGCATTTATGAAACGCATCTTTTCGTCTTCGAAAGGTTCACAATCCATCATAACACCAACCTCAATAACGTTGTAAGTAGTGCCAACGATCTAATTCTGATATAGTGAAGAAAACATTTTTCGTCGCCTTAAACCAACGGATATTCAGTTGAAAGAATGAATGGCAAAGGGACATGGAACTTCTATAGATTTTGATGGAGACCTGGTTCGATAGCCATTTTATTCGCTCAGAGCGACCGAAATAACTATGCATGCCAAGGAGATTTTCAACTCGTCTTCTTAACAGTATCCGGTTTATATTCTCATTTTGGCCTATCAATAAAAATCTGGTTGAGAATCTGTGTAATTTCATGTAATTACCTGCCAAACATTTCGTAGTTGCTTTATTCTTCGGAGATGACACATATATTGCTGAACAAGTCGTAGAAAAGTGGTCATAGATATTCCAAGTCGGTTCTCTTGTAAGACGCACATCGCCTGTTGTACATCAGCTGATCTGGAACGCTCCTAAAAGGAGCAAATAAAGCCAACCCGATCAGCGCCTTCACTAGAGAAACTTTAAATTGCATCAGAAATTTCAAAGTTTCTTTTTCATGTAGAATTAGCTAAGATCAGCGATTATACGTGTTATTTTTCTTTCTTTCTGATATCAACGTTTGCCGAATCCCATCGGGCTCGGGCTTCTACGACCCCATAGAATTCCACTACCCTTGATAACTGCCCCCCCCCCCAAACCACCACCCCGCATGAATAATACCTATATTTGAAATGCCTGCGATTTTATTTTTTATTGCTCTTCCTTCATTTTTTAATGCAAAATGTAAGAAATCATTCGGTTTCAATAGTCTCAAACTATTGCATGCGTTGCTATTAGTTATGCCACTTAATCGAATCGTTCTCAGGAATGAAAGGATTGACACAGCAAATTGAGCACGTTATGAAGTTATTACGGCGTATTATAAACTAAAGGCGCGAGGGCAGTTAAAAATGACCACTATTTAGGTCTATTGTCCCTTTCTAGCATGAGCTGGAAAAGGCCGACGACGTTCCAGTTAGTGGCATATCAGGGTGCACATTTTAGACATATAACAATATAACCCCAAAAATTCAGTTGAATACGTCAAGTGATGCAGGCGATTTACGACTTCAGTACATTACACATAGTATGCTCTGTCTTTACAGTGTTATGTTCTAGGTCTCAAGTCGTACTGTTAGAGGTCTTTGCAAGTTAATGTATCTGTTGCCTATTGATTCTGTCTCTGCGATATAAGTCACGTGATCACCTAGGGGTCAGAGTTGAGTCTCTAACCGCCATTACTGTAACAACAGGGAGCTCTCATTTGAGCTGTATTTCTAGTTCCTTCTGCTCACGTTGAAGCCATGAAAAGCAATATCTGTAAGTAATGATTAATGTGGTAACATTAGCTTGCTTAGACATAATTATTATTACAGTAAGCCTGTGATAAAACATTTAGTGCTAGCCATAAATTGCAATAGAATTTATGGATCCATATTGGAGAACAAAAACATACAAATGTGAAGTTTGTATTTAAAGGCAATATTGTGAAGTTTGTATTTTATTGGCAAGATTGTAAAACTTCATTTGCAAATACCAGTAGTTCAGTATCACAGATAGCAATAACAGAGGCCTTGCCATCATTTGCTGTTACATCAGTAGTTTAATTTGTTGGCTAATTGCAGTGTGTTGCAATGCATGCTATGATGTAAGACTTCACTAAAGCATTATAAACGAGTAATGGCTAGTATATACATGTACCATCAGACACAAATTTGTATATTTTATGGACTTGTTGTAAAGGTATACAGACTACACATTGTTGTATGGATGTGTAAATCTGCATGTTCTCAGTATTCAAGGGTGTAATGAATACTGTATTTATCTCTGTTTTCTTTCCGTTTTACACCGTTTTCGACTAATTCTGATTTCGAATGATTTCAGCTGATTCTGATACTACTGGTTCCATTGATTCGAATTAAACTTTACAAAGATATTCAAGCTGTTTCGCGTATATTGTTGGGACAGTGTTTATCTATATATTTAGTCGCGCAGCGTTAGGTACGACAAGGACAGAATATTGCATTTTAGCATAATTCACAACGCCATCGTAGAGGGAAAAGTGATACATATTTATTGTAATTTTAAGGCGTGACAAAATCTTATATGCATAACATTAATATATTTTATTTTTGTAATGTATTTGATGATAAATTGCCACATTTCCGTAGTTTGGTATTTAGTATATTTCACCACAGTTTGCAAATAACAATTAAATTTTAAATCAAAGGATTAAAATATCAGAAACATCGATCAAAACGTGTACAATTCCTGTAACTCATAAATGCTGTGTTAGATGAAATCAAAATTAGATACATAGATAGAACAAACTGATGCAAATTTTTACTCTGATAAAATGACCGACGGGAAACTCATCAAGGAAAAGCGCTGACCAAAGATAGCCGCCCAAAGAATTTGTGTCTATTGTAACTTACATGAAACCGACAAAGATTCGCGCACGCGTGGCCTATTAAAAAGAAATACCACACTTAAAATGCAAATTGCTCAGCACAAGAAGTGAAATAAGATCAGCATAAACACGTGATCACGAAAGTTGTGCATTATGGAAGTATTTAACTGTCGTCATGATGACGAGATATTTATATAGCCTACCTGATCAAAATGATCTCTTTAACGTCAGCAAGACGAGTTAACAATTGTAATGTCTTGTTCACATGATTATTGACTAAATGAAAACTTGATACATCTGTGTTGTCATACTATATAAGTATATAAGTGGACATGTTGCCATAAGAAAAATATCTTCACGACGACGGCAGATTAATAATTTCATACTATACATAATGAAAATGAAGGTAGTTCAATCGATGTCTCTAAGCATATTCAGTTTTAAAATTTTGGAAAAAAAAATCATTTATATCTTTCGTCCTTATTTAAATAGTCTAATTAGTCGAAACATTTGTCGAGTAATTCATATGAAGGCTATTATATTTTCTTAGTCTCAATCGGAAAGAGTATTACACAGTCCTATAGTCCCTGCTTATAAATTGAACAGAATAAAAATCCCGACTTATTTTCCTCAAGTTTCTGTTACAACTATTCTTTCTTTCGTCAGTGGAAATGTCCTTAGTCATGTGTGTAATTGACATTCTTCCAAACAATTAGTTTCGAAACAAGTTCTGCGGACCTTTTATATATTTTTTTATTTATTTGTTAAGCGATATAACATATAGCTCTAAAGGACTTAGTAATATGGCTGTGTGTAATACTGTTAAAGTAAAAGAATAAAATAAAAACCGGACTTATTTTGGCCATGTGTTCACATATACAATTACCTGCAGGTGAGATCTTGTCAATTTACCATCCATCATGACACCAAACATAGCGTGGTATCATATTACCTATCAATGATCACCGGATTTTTGTAATTTATTTAATAGTTTTATGATCCGCCCTCTGCTATCGCCGAAGCTATTTGTATATATAATTGTATGGAGGTTTTATTCATAATAGTGAACAACAATACTAATAACAAACCCCTGTTGAAAGGGAACAGTAAGTTCTGGATTACATGAATATTTCAATATGTGGCATGTAATTACAATTACCGGCATTTTATGAATTTGACAGCATTTGAAACATCAGCCCCTAATTACTTGTGTGATTATGTGTATCGTTTTCCATTTTTAATCGATTCTTAAGACAGCCAAATTTTTTAGAATTCTTAGGTTGAAATAATCATCGGATTTAACACAAGTTTGATTCGTTTTTAACGACTAAATACCATAATACGTGCATTTAGTTATTTTGAGAATATATTTAGGTTAGTCATGTCCGTGCGAGCGTCCGAGTATCCATGCATTCGTCTGTCCATAAGTCGTTCCATCCATCCGTTCGTTCTCGGTTGACTTTCATTGCAACCAAAACTCTATCTTCAATGTTTGAGAGAGTGTGATCAGATTCAGTATAACGTTTCTAAAGGATGAGAGAGTTGACAAATCTCCTGGATGCAGCCTTTGAGTGAACGGGGGCGGGGGAGGCTGGAGGAGGAGGAGAAGGGGGTGTCAAAGAAAATATTTTGATATGGTGTATGGACTCTTCCCGGTAACCTTCATCAAGAAAAACTGAGCGAGGGTGTCCTTATTTGGTATGATATTTTACATCGATGAGTGAATGCCAATGAATATTTTGAGGGGGGTGATAAGAGGCTGGAGAGAGAGGGTGTAAAAAAAGATGTGAATATTGGCAAAGGCTTGCAAATGTAGTTTCATTTTGAATAAGTTCCATGATTTTAATTCAATGCTTTGTTATTTGTTCCAAGTTTTAATTGTATGCTTTTCATTATGCAAAAAATACACAGGAATAATACTAAAAATATTTCCTTGATTGCGAAGGGATGAATGATGTAATATATTCAAAGACATGCATAGATGTATGTCATATCTTACACTTACAATGTTTGAAAATACTAATATATCTTTATACAATAACAATTAAACCGTATATTCTAATGTATAACACAATTAAACCGTATATTCTAATGTATGACCCAATTAAACCGTATATTCTAATGTATAACACAATTAAACCGTATAATCTAATGTATAACACAATTAAACCGTATATTCTAATGTATGACACAATTAAACCGTATATTCTGATGTGTAACACAATTAAACCATATTGTATAACACATCATTGGAAGGGCCCGAAAATGTAACAAGTTTAAAAAAATCATTATCGTCATTATTACTTTTGATCTATATCGTATTGTCAATTTAATGTTTATTTTATTTGGTAACAAAAATCAAACAGAATCTTGACTTACGTACGATATATACATAAATTTGCCTACCAGTATTTGTCCCAAATGATGGATGCTTCATTTAATCGTACAAAAAATATTGTGAAATGCTCATAAAGCTCATATATTTTAATCTCTTTCCGTTCATCGGACACAAATATTTGTTAGCTCGAACATCACAATATTTATCTGCATGCGATTTTCACAGCTGATATGGAGAAGGATTTAAATCATTATGTTGACAACGTGCTTCAGTTGCTGTGTAAAAATCTTCATTCTTCAGTCTGTCTTCTGGAGGAAGAATGATTGCAATTGGTGTATTTTGACATTTTATGTGACTGTGCTTGTTGCTTTGTTGTTTGTTTTTGTTGTTGTTATTTGTTTGTTTTTTAGACCGCCAACAAAAAGTTTCTCGAATAAATAAATTACTGAAGTTGTGGGTGTGTTTTCTTGATACTACCGTTTCAACTTGGAACTTGTACATTAGGCCCGGAGATGTTACTTTTGGGAACTTTTCTGATTAGAAACTTTTTGTCTGTATTTAAAGTTGTGGAAATTTGACCAGCAGAAGAATGATTATTTGACTTGTAATTATTTAATTAATGACGGTCATGTGATGAGTGATTAGATCAAAACGCGGTGGGACAGGTTGATTCTTCGCCCATTTTCTATTATTATTATTATTATTATTAATTTAATTTTCAGTAACAAATTCTAGGACCACTAAGCGACTGCTACACCTCAAAATTTGCAAACTGTTTATCCGTTGGGTAATCCGGGAATTATTTTTTTTACTGTCATTTGCGTCTCTCTCTCACACACACACACACACACACACACACACACACACACACACACACACACACACACACACACACACACACCGAGCAGTTCTTTTATCTGGAAAAGATCATTCATGTCCAGTTTTGGTGACTTTATTTAATGTGCTCGCCATTTGTTTATTCCATTGACATCTTTTGTTAGATACGGAAAGTTGTTCTTTTTTAGCGATTGAGTAACACTCAGGTGTAATAACTCAATATTAAAGGATAGAAACACAAATTTCAGTTCAATTTTATTGCCAAATATATACATACATGTGCGTATTTTCAATGATAACTGCACAATATTGTTAATAATTTTATTTTATACTTCAGTGGCGTAGCAACCACCCAAGCAACCCCCACAACGGTGGGGCCCAAAATTCTCATCAAAAAGCTTGTACTACTGGAAGGGGGCCCCAGAGTTAAGTTTTGCGCGGGGGGGGGGGGGGGATTTATTATTCCGCCACTGTGATACTCTCATAATTTGCATTGAAGTGTGAAGAAAAAAATAGCTTCTTGATATGGACGATCTCAATAAATTATTTTTTTATTTTTCCGTTAAAGACATTATTTAATACTAAACAATGACTTGGCGTGTTCGGCTTGGGGAATTTAGTTTACACAGTTAATTAGTTTAAACGTAACCCATCTTCACAACACAAAAACCGAATGTATTCTAGAAGTGACTGCAGTTTAAATTAATCTTGTTCAAACAGAGTCTCGCGTGACTCCGAGAGAGACCTAACCCGACCGAGAGTCAGCTACTGATAGATGTCTCGCTCATTTCTGTGTTCTTTCTTTTTTCTTTCTGTCCAAAATATACGCTTTCTATATGATAAAGTCTATTAGTACTATGCGTACATAGGTGATAAATGTAAAAATGTTTATAATAAGCTTTTGAGGTGAAATAATGTATTGGCGCAAACCAAGCCCTTTTCATGCACTCGGTGAGTTTGTGGCACAGTTTGATGATTTGCAAGACTTTCGTGCAGAAACGAAAACCTATTATATATATATATATATATATATATATATATATATATATATATATATATATATATATATCCTATGTGTTGCGAGTCCAAAACATAAATACAAATATACAAACTGTGTATTTATGTGACAAAAGTTTCTATTAAAAAGCTTGCAAACTTGTCAACCAATCGGCGACTTTACCAGAATTTGTTGGCAAGCCTCGTTATAAGCGTTACTCAATACTTCTCGTAGCGGTGTTGTGGTCCATATTTATAATAGGCCACCTGTTGAGAGTCACATACAATTGAGAGAAATGTCTCGCAAAAGAACTGTTGGCTGTGCAATTGTGTTCTTTTTTATATCCATTTACCAGATCACCGATTGTGCAGGTGAGAATTGTAATTATACACCTTACAAATATCTATCTCCTCTTCGATTTAGAACACTAATGTGCATTTCCCCTTACTTTACATTTGCTGTAAAAATTAAGATTTGACGCTGATATGATATTCAAAATAAATTGATTTATTTTTATCGAGGTGCTTCTTTCAGTAAATGTCTTGATTTATCCTTTAATCCAAAAGAAATATTTTAAAGTATGGACTAAGACAATATTTTTAAATGCATGAATAGTTGTACTTTGTATCTGTGTTTTAACTTTAATCTGACTTGTTACTTATACTTTAATCATTCTCATGTCTCTAAAGAGATATTGTTCTGTTTTGCTGTTTGTTTTTTAGGGGGGGGGGTCCTTCTATATTGTCGTCCTATTTTTCTTTTGTATCTGCATTATATCTGTGTCGTGCTCCCCTAAACAAGAAAAAATGTAATGCAAAAATAGTTTCACAACTACCGAAAAATTACTTTAGCTGCGGAAAAAGTTTCATTTTTACTTCTCACATTTTTTGTATTGTTGATCACACGTGTCTCTCTAATTCACAACGTTTTCAATTTAGACGGAGATATTTTCCGTTTCAGCTAGTTTATAGGTTGAAAGATAACACTGTAAGAAAACACTGGGATTTGTTTGTTTGTTTGTTTGTTTGTTTGTTTGTTTGTTTTTATTTATGTTTTGTTTCGTTTTTGGTCTTTTGGTTTTTTAAGTACCAAACGTTTTCTAATGTAACAAATATAGCTTCTATTTTTTAAAGAAAGCTTCTTTAATGTTCTTTCCATTTTTAAAAAATTATTAAAATTAATTTTACCTGATTTGATGGTAACTAAGACTTACAACGCTTTAACTGTTGAAATAACTCTAATAATACGGTTTGAAATTGAAAGTATTTTGCAGCTTTACTAAACTCACAGACATATGACAGCAGCTTGCAAAGGCTTGTTGATTTTTTTTGTTCTTAAAATTTTCAGCAGTAGACACATTTTTTCCAGGTTCTGTATTTGCATCATTAACAAAAAACGTGTTTTAAACATCTTCTTATGTCAATTTCATTTTTACTCAATCATCATTGATCATTCTCCTGCATGTTTGAGCTTTATACAGTCACAACACTCTAACAATATTATAATGATCCATTTAAAAAAATGTTCGCAAGAAAAATTCTCAAACATGTTTATTCTGCAAATTTGGAGATTTTTTTTTCTCCACAATTTACTGGCCACCAAGTTTATTTTAGTTTAGTTTCATAGATTTGTAGTTGTAGATTACAATATGTACAATTTAGAAGGTAAAGGATTCGAACGAAACCCAATCGCTTATAATGTTTTTCTCCTTTGACGACGCAAAAAATTGCATAGGTATGTAAATATATGGCGGATGACATTGAATTTTAATGAAAAAAAGACCTTAGATTAGTAAATAGTCAAAATGAAAGTCTCTTAATAAACATTAGCATTTAGCCAATGTATAGAACGCACAAAGATGGACAACGAAGGAATTGATAAAAGATATGAATAAAGAACAGAAAAATGATTAAAGCAGAACACTGTTAATTAATATTTGTATAGCATTGTGCATACTGTTGAAACAAAAAATAAAAACGAAAGGGTAAAAACAAAAGACAGGAAGAAAACAGCGAGCTTAATAGTGAACAGTGCTTCCTTGTAGAGCGAATAATCTCGGAAGCGATGACCAATCATTTAAAAAAAATGGGAACTGCTTTTGACAGCTGTTTATGACTCAGAGAAGTCCACGCATGTTAGTAATAGGTTCATGACCCAGAGAAGTGCATACGTGTTAGTAATAGGTGCGCTTAAGTAAATCTTTTTGAATTTCCAATAAATTTATGAACGGCATCAAAAATACGAATGTGTACTTCATAAGGAAGCGTTATATCACGATACAAATAGGTATTTGAAGCTAAGTTACCGTATGGCCAAAGGGATTGAAACAGTTCAATACGTTGTTCTTGGTAATAAGCGCAAGAAAGAACAAAATATTTTTTCTGAGTCCACATCTACTAAGAGGTGATCTAATTATATTCTTTTTAAAAAAAATTTTGATTCAGTCGCCTGAAATTTGTCATACGTCGAGCATGAAGAAATTGATATTTCCTTCTATCCCAATAAAGGTGTCTGGGACCATGAGTGTCACTATTAAATACGCTTTTTAAGTAGCTAACGGAGTCGCTTTGACGCTTCTCGTTAGTTAATGTGTTCCATTCTCGAATGACTGAAGGAAGAACGAGTTGTAACAAAGATTTGTTCTAACTTGTATTGATTGGAAGTTGTTTACATTGCCTAGGTTATAACGAATAATGTCACTAACACCCAGTTGAATTAGATATTTGAGACAAAAAGGGCTTCCAATAGTTGTCATTTTGTATAAAAGTATAGGTTTATGGGTGGGGTGGGGGGTGTCGTCTGGATTTAAGATGGTCCCATCCTATTTGTCAATATAAAGCTTCAATAGATACTAGTCACGATTCTTGTTGCCTCATTTTGTATTTTGTTCGAGTTCACTTTTCTCAAGTAATGTGCAGAGTTGTCCCAAACCGCATTACCGTATTCAGAATAGGTCGTATAAAAGACTTTTATATGATTTTTGAAGATTTCCTGTTAAGTTGAAATTTGAGTCTACGCACTACACTAAAATTTGACAATGCCTTTTCTTTAACATTCGGCTAAAACACGGTATTGGTGCTGATAAAGGAATTTTCATGTTATATGCATGAAATAGAAAAATTAAACAAGATATGAACCAATTTTAAAGATTGGTAAGCCTGGCATATACCTCTCTTACTTTCCTGAAAATTTCAAGAGGTTAGTGTAACCCATTGTTGAGATATGCATGGAAACAAGCTCTAAAAATGGCCATTTTTGAGCGTTATGTAGTCTCACTCGAAAAAAGCTTGAATATAAAATAGAGAATTCTCTAAATATCATACTGAAATTATGCATTTATTGGTCTGGTTTTATGCGGAATTCTATCCTGCAAATATTGCTTCTTGAATTAAAGAAATCGGTAAAATATTATGGATTTTATAAGCAAAATACCGTCAGTAGAAGTTTTGTTTCAACACTGAAATTCAAACACTAATCTGTTGTTATATGCCAACATTTTGTACAAAATAACATTCATTATAACTTTTATTGACATCTAGAACTCGACTTTATATTATAATAAGTAGTAAAACCATTTAAATCACATGGCTAGCCAAGATATTCGATTGAGAGCTTGTTCTTTGTCAAACTTTCCAGTTCTAAATTTTGTAGTGTCTGTAACCTTTACAAGTTTATATGGCAATAATTTTGTTGTTTCATTATGGAAAAGTATAAATCCTACAAAGGCTCATGTGTATCCATGTGATGTCCAAGTTGGCCAAAATTGGTGGTGCTGTATTGTACCATTAAAAAACAGCAACTCAATAAAAAAAGTTACAGACACTACACAAACAGGTATAAAAATGAAAGATAAAAGTATTGTTCTACTTGTCATTAAAACATTGTTTTTCTCAATAGAAAGTTCCATCTTATGTGATGTAATGTTGCATCATCTATTTACCTCTGCAGCCAAGAGCAAAAAAGTGATGCAATAACTCTCTTGATTGAATATTGCATCATTCTTGCAGCACTGTCTGTTTGAGTAATTTACTACAAGACAATGTAACCTGAATTTCTTATCCTAGAAGAAGCTGCCTAATTACTTTTTCTGTTCTTTACCATGGTACATCCCTAAGACATGGGAAGACGACAAAAGCAAACCTCTGGGAACAACTCTGGTAAGTTTGTATTGAATGGTAAACCACACTCTTAAATTGTAGTGTCTGTAACCAATATCCCCTTTTTATACTGTCTATGACTTTATCCCTGTTTTTTTTTAAAAAAATGAAGCCAAATTATGTTTCCTATTACAGTATTGATGTGTAAGGCTAAATTTTGACATATTGTCTGTCTGCAATTTGTAATATTTTGGTATATTTATAGTTTCTTTCATCTAGATTTCTGATAACAGGCAACATTTTCAGTGATTTCTTACAATATGCAATTGAAACTGAGTATTTTTGCATTCCATATCATTAGACTAGTAAATTCAAACAGAAATATTATGAGAATTCAATGAGCTCAGACTTAGTATTGGATACATTGCTGATATTGTCAAATGGTTACAGACACTACTAGACATGTGAATTGACCCGACTGTTGTTTACATTATTAAGGAAAGTGTGCAATCATTGTAAATGCTAGAACATTGAATAATCATCAGGTTTTATGCTATTTCTTTTTCAATCAGATACTTTTCTTTAAGAATCTACAGGTTATTCCAGTTTGCTTATGTATGAAAGCATATTGCGTACTCATTACAAGTATGTTTTGTAAAGTCTAAATTTCATCCGTATACATAGAGGAACAAAAATGAGAATGAAGTTGTTTGCTTTTAGGAAGCAAAGATAAGCCAGAAGAAGATGAACAGAAGATTAAAGCTAGAAGGGAGAAGACGAGGCTAAAGGTACAAGCCTGGAGAAAAAAACAGAGGGAAAATAAGGCGAAACATGAGGAGCTAAAAAGGGTTGATAGAGAAAGAAGAAAAGATGCAAGACTACTAAAAAAACAGCAATCACTTTCCGATTCAAATCTTCAACAAGAATTAAGAAGGAAAAAACGTGAAGAAATGAAAAGGTATCGCCAGAAAAAGAAAGAAAAAGCAGCCCTGGCAATATCGGTTAATAAGAGTGTTGATTTAAGAAGTCCGAAAACTGCTGAATTAAGTAGAAAGAAGAAAGAAGCTGTGAAAAGAACCCAAGCATGGAGAATGCGTATCAAACTGAATGAAAGTATACAGCAAGAGTGTATTCAGACTGATTGTGAAATAGGAAATACTGGGTCAGCCAGAGATTCACCAATGAATAAAGTGTTACCTAAAGCAACTCTGTACAGACAATTAAAAAAGGTAAAGGAAGTATTACCAAATACCCCAAAGAGAAAAGCAGTCATCATAAGTAAATTAATTGAATCTCCATCAACATCAAAGTTTCTAAATAGGAATATAATGATAATGACACCGGATTGCAGAAAAAAACTTGAATTGACAGATACTGTTATACAATCTGTGTCAGAGAGCATTTCAGAAGTGAAAACAAGGAAAGGGGGTGCAAAGAAACATGCATACAACATCATTTGTGACGCATTACTGAAGAAATATAAAAGACACAGACTAAAAAAGTATTTCAAAGTATCAGTGAAAGGGCAAAAACCTAGTTCTACATGGTGGGAGACGAAACAAAGAAAAAGAAGAAGGGATGCACTTAACTCTCCATTAAAGAAATCTGTGAAAGATTTTTTTCTAAGTCCAGAAATCAGTAGGGAAGTGCCTAATAAACGTGAAACTGTGAAAGTAAGAAAAGGTGGTCAAAAAGAAATACTTCAAAAACATGTGATGACTATGACATTAGAAGAAGCCTACAAAGACTACAAGTTAAGGAACCATAGTCACAAAATAGGATTAACTTCATTTTCTAAATTGAAACCAGTGAATGTTAAAAAGGTGTCTGAAACAAGCAGAAGATCATGCTTATGCCAAAAGTGCTGTAACGTGGCCCTAAAAAGTGAGGCACTAACAAATGTAAAAAAAGCAGTGAAAGAAAATGGAGATTTGGATGAAATTTCAGTAGATAAGAAAAGCTTAAGTGATGCTACTTTTTGTAAATACGACACCAATCCAGCTATTAAATGTTTAAGAAGAGAATGCAAACAATGCGGTGTGAAATGTTTGCAGAGTTACCTTAAACCATTTGTTGAAAAGTATAGTGACAGGCAGATATCATGGCATCAATGGGAAAGTATAGAAATAGCAAAAGATGATAAAGTAAAGCGTTGCGTCTCCTGTGTGCCTAAAGAAACAGACATAAAAACATTAATTACATGCTTAGAAACTGACATGCAAGAGTATCCAGAGCACGTTTTCAGGGCCAAATGGCAACAGCAACAGATGGGAATTTGTGTTGATAGAATTGGTGAGGGTTCTATTGCTATGGTCATGGACTTTAGTGAGAACTATGGGTGTATTTTTCAAAGTGAAGTACAATCTGGATTCTTCGACAGGAACCAAGTTACAATACATCCAATCATGTGTTACTATACAGAAAAACAGGGAGAAAAAGAATTCAAGATAAAGCATGCCATTATTGGCATCAGTGAAGAAACCAAACATGATGCAGACTTAGCTATCACTTTTGAGAACAAAGCTATAGAAATTCTGAAGAAGAAAGGTGTGAAAGTAGAGGAGATCCATGAGTGGACAGATGGCTGTGCTGCCCAGTATAAGGGGAAGAAAGCCTTTGCTGACATAAGTCTGAGGAAAAAGCCATCTGTAACACGAAATTATTTCGAAACATCACATGGAAAGAGTGTTTGCGATGGTCTCGGTGCGACAGTCAAGAATGCTTGCTACAGAGCTGTAATCAGCAATAGAAAGGTGATAGGTTGTGCAGAAGATGTATATCATTTCTGTACAGAGAAACTGAAAATGGAAAATACAGATAATGAAGCTAAAACAGTTTCGAGAAGGGAGTTCATCCTTGTTAAAGATGTTGAGAGAAATAGAGAAGAAACTGATGTGCAAACACTGCAAGGTACAAGAAAATTACATGCTGTAAAGTCAGGAAGCAATGATTATGAACTGAGCATAAGAAATCTGAGCTGTTATTGTGAGCAATGCATGAAGGTTGACGGGAGATGCAACTTCAGCGAAAATGTTAATGCCTGGGAAATGAGAAAGTTAGTACTCAATAAAGATAATTTAAGTCAGAAAGGAAAACAACTTAAAGACAAGAATCCATCAACAATAGAAAATAATGACAAGAAAAGAAAACAAGGAAGTAACCAGAAAGATCATAACTCAGCAACAAGCGAAAAGCCTAATAAGAAACGGAAGTCAACAGAAAGACAAAACATTGTGACAAAGAAGATCAAAGTTGACAAAAAAGCACCAACCAACACAGAGAAACCAATAGAGAAATACCACCCTGGAGAATTTGTTGCTGTAGGACTTAAGCCAAAGAAGGGACCTCTAGATGTATACTTAGCAGAAGTAATAGACATTCTTCATAACGAAGTTAGACTTAAATACATGAGAAAGTCTGGCAACATGTATGTTTGGCCTGAAAAAGATGATTATTCACAAGAGGCTCTAGATCTATCTTGTACAGGGTAAAAGCTCCACAAATAGTCAATGAAAGGGGTCATTTCAAGTTTAATGCAGCTGAATTGTCTAAGCTCAAGTCAAATCTGGAAAAAAATCATAAGCACTTCTATTTGAAATGACAATATAAAGTCAAGGTTTAATGTGTAGTGTCTGTAACCTTAAGATCAATCACATATGGGTCTGTGTTTGAGTCAGCACCTTGGGTTGAACAATACTTTAGTGACTATGATTTATTGAACATTCATTATACTTCAATATTTTACTCTTACAAACACTATTTAGTATTAAACTTTCAAGTGCTATTTACCAGTTCATAATTTTAACACAAGTATTGGACATATACCTGTTACAATGTGGTTTTATCATTTTATTAACTAATCAACATTCATTTAATGAATAATTCTAGTCAATGTGTTCATGTTGAATTATTTTTGAAGTGAATTTTATGGAGATATGTATGGTTCTGCAGCTGTATTGAAATGCTATAGTTTTGTAGTGTCTGTAACCAATTTTATGGACAATGTACTTCTGACTCTTATGGAAGTTTGCAATACTTTTGGCCAGTATTAATGATTTTGTTTGTTTAAATATTCTTCTTGGTGTTAGATAAATGCCTAAATAAGATTATTCTATGTCTTTTATGTTTGTTATGCAAAAGTTTCATGGTTAGGTTTTTTTTCTTAGTGATACCTTTGTCATAGATGTTTTGATTTTGTTATTAAGTTGTTTACCACTTCCAGTTATGTTGTTTACTTTAAATGTTGATATCCTGTTACTGATGTTACTGTGAAAAAAAATAAAGTTTTAAAGTTTTCATGCTGTTTTTCTTGCATGTTATACACCAAGTGTAGTGTCTGTAACTGTTGTTATACCAATGAATTGAAATAATGGTTAAACAAAATCGCATGCATGTTCAAGCTAAATCTAACTTGATCTGACTAGGGGACACCCTAGGGTATATAATGAGCTTCATTGAAATGTTCTATCAAACATTTCAATTTTTTAAGTGAGTGAGACTACTCTCAGCACCAATACCGTGTTTTAGCCGATTGTCTATTTATTTGTGCCAAGAGCAGTCGTTCGAGAGAAAAGCCCATGATACTTGTGCGAATCAAATTTCCTCAACTGTGATTGAGCATATTTAGCCGTGGATGGAAGTTGTTGTTTTAAATTTTCTTAAAAATTGTCAGTGATTCAGTTTAAAATGGGTTCAAGATACAAGCCAATTATTATCCCCATTGAAAAATTGTTTCCAAGTCAGAGTTGAGATTATAAACGGTTCCCGTTTGGATTATCTACAGTTAGAAATAGATTTGTATCATCAGCGAATAAACCTATATGGGAGTGATTTTCATGGACGATATCATTTATGTATATAAAAAAAGTAAGGGACCTAAAACGAAGCCTTGGGGCACACCAGCTCTGATACGCCTCCAGTCTCAAAATACCCCAGAAGTATCACTCGTTTTCTTTTTTTTAAGATAGCTAGAAACCATTTCAAAAGGCTCCTGTAATGTCCGTGTCTTTCAATTTATGGATAAGTCCTTTATGCCACACGCGATCGAAAGCTTTTTTTATATAGCGAATCACAACTCTAATTTCCATACCGGAGTCTACTGCTTGGCAAAATCATGGAGATATGTTAATTGATTAACAGTAGAATAACTCAGAATAGAGTCAAACTGGAAAGGTGTAAAACTTTATTTTCAAGAATGTAAGTAAATAAATCCAATAGTATTGAGAAGAGATATTGGTTTGTAATTGGATACAATAGAAGAGTCACTCTTGTTTAAAATCGGATAAACGTTTGCTTCTTCCAAGAATCTGGAAAGGTGACTTCTCTGAGAGATTGGTTAAAATGCTTACTTACACCATCAGGACCAGAAACCTTACCAAGGGGAATGCTTATGAGAACATTTTGTACATTGTCAGGCGTTAGCTCTATAGAAATAAAACTCACATTCGTATATGAAGACATATCTAGAAGATTAACATCTGTTGCATCTAGTACAGTTTGCTCTATAAATAAAATCTATAAATGCTTCATCTTTGCTAACTTCTTCGATGATTATCGAACCGTTGTGTTGAAGGTATGGAATATAATGTGTAATGTAAGGGCTGATGAAAAACCTTAAGGGTTGACCATCGGTCTTTAGAAGATGTAATGCTAGATTTCAGCTTTTGGGCTAATTTATCAATATGTAGCTGTTTGGCTTTTTTAATCATAGAGATTGTGTTCTTCCGCAGGGAACGAGATTTAGTCCAGTGAAAGTATATGTTAAATTGATTGGCTTTTCGGTGGGCTCTTTTTCGTTAGAGTATTGACCTTTTGATTTCCGTTGTGATCCATGGATGTACTAATGGTTTAGTTTTAACAATTCTGTTCGGAATACATTGCGCAGATATCAAGACTTGTGATCAGTGATATCTGTTGCATATTTTGTCAATATCGTCATATTTCAAAAAAATTCCTGTCGGTAGTGGGTGTCTTATGTCTCAGAAGATGACAGACGCTTTGGCCGTATTATCCATTTATGACTTGGAAACGATTTACTATTTTGTTTTCTGTAGTCGAATATCCCATAAATGTAAGAAAGGATCCTCAATTCCGCTGAGAATTAAACTGTCATGTTTCATCACAAGTAATAGATCTAGCAACATTAAAGAGTTTTCAGTAAAATAATTAATGCATTGGTGAACGATAAGCTCATCACATAGTGATTTCATTTTTGACCCGAGAGTGCGTTTAGCATATTGAAATTAAAGTCACCTGTTACAATTATATCTCTAATCCCCGTGTCAACGGCAACATATATGGAGCCTTCTATCATTGAAGTATAGACGTGGTTTGCATTTGGAATAAGTCTACCAGTTTGTCATTGTCTAAGCTAAGTGAAAGTTCAATCCATAAGTACTTTAGACAATTTAGTTCAAGGTTACTTTCATACTTTGTATCGCATAACTTCCAGTACTGTAAACAAAATTGACATTTTTAAATGTGAAACTTGCATAATGTCTGTCCCAAAATAAAGATGTCAGTTTAACATCATTTTCGTCGATATCATGTTTATAATCATATCAAATAACTTTTATCAACATCGTCATTTTTGTCGTCGTAGTAGTAAATATTGTCATCTTCATCAAAATATGTAATTCTGGCCTGCCTGCTGCTTCTTTATTATTATTATTATTATTATTATTATTATTATTATTATTATTATTAGCATGCTCATGTTTCCAGTAAATATGCATTTTTGTTGTTGGTGACTTTACAGTACAAAATTGAGTCAAATTTTAATTTCAGTCATTCTAAATTAAATCCACGAATCGAAAATTTAAACCAATGCCTTACAAGATATTGGAATGGAAAGTTACTATATATTGCAACTAAATGCCACTCAAATTTCCCATCTGTCCTACGTTGGTTAGGTTAAATACCCTTATCGATCACTTATCCAATTATTTGATTGGTTAATTCTTTATATATCCTTTAGAAGTAGGTGGAGAACTGATAGGTCACTTATGGTTAATGTTTCATGTTGAATGGATTATTTGTTCATTCGTTTCTGCGACTTAAAGTCCATTTCTACAAGGTCTAAAAGGTACATGATTGCAGTTCTCTGTAGGAAAGATTTTACTTTAACAAATTAAAATTGATAACTACAAACCTTGACAACGCGAGAGCTGAGCTATTTTGAGCAGGTTAATAAACGTCAATTTCAGTTACATATATATATCATAGCAGACGACGGTAGACACGGAATCGCAGTAAAAATCGGTAATTTTTGCAAGACTTTGTGCGCAAGGTATCATGGTTATGAATCGAATTAAGTTATTCCTTACACAAAACTGTCATTGGCATGAGGGATGGACTAATAAAAGTATATTACTGGACCAGTTTTACCAACAATGCCTTGCAGAACATTATCCATAATTACTTGCCCAAATAGTCGATTTATACAGTATTTCAGCGTCAACCAACGGTTTCGTTCTGTCTCTTTCCTAACAGATTTGAGAAGCAACGCCACTCACCGATTTTAGAAAACAATTTAGAAGCAACGCACTGACCGATTATATATATATATATATATATATATATATATATATATATATATATATATATATATATATATTGTATCTGTGTTGTGTGAAGTACAGTCTGTGTTTGTAATAGCACAGTAATTGTCATTACGAATCCACCTAACAGTGGTGATATAAACTTCTGTTTCTGGCCAGTTCAATTCATAACTTCTCCAGTCTTAAGACTTGCTGAGCTTCCTTTTCAACAACAATAAACTGGTATATAACACAAAGGTCATACATGATTAATTATTGGCAAGCATTTGTAAATGTTCCATTTCATGATTTTAGTTCTGCTTCATTTTTTTAATCTCATAGTTCGCTACTACGAAGTGCAGGAGAACCATTGTTATACCCTCTTTTACTGCATAAGTGTCGTCGACCCCACACATAAAACATATGCATATGTACAGCCTCAATGCATCTCAAGCATTCTTTCCTCCTAGATGCAACAGTTTGGAGTGAGTTTCGTGACACCTACACCCTCACGATTGGGACAAGAGGATTAACGTTGTACTCTTAACCCATGACCACATGTTTTTTGCACCTTGCATACATACTGTTATACCTGGAATCATGACACTTTGAAAGTGATGCGTCTTGATTACTAGTACACCCTCATTACAAAAGTATGTCACTGTAACCGATATTTCACGCTTCACTGACTTTGGATAAAATTTGGGTATTCAATTTATTACCCAAGCACTGTTCATGCTAGAATCATCAATCTAGACCATTTTTTACATCTCTGTTAGTACCACACCCTTGCAACAAAAGTTGGTTAATGTGACCTACAATTTACATTTTACTGGCTTACGTTAACATTTTCCGATTTAACTCTTGACCAGGTAGGCTGTTTGTACCTTTTATGCATCTGGTAAACTTAGAATCATAAAACATGGCGAAGGGATGCATCTTGATGAGCACTACATCCTCATCACAAAAGAAGGTCACTGTGATCCTCAATAAACGACTTTGACTTTGGTTAAATTTTGGGTTTTAACTACGATCCAATCTTGAATCATTTAATCTGTGACAAGAGACTAACAACCCCATTTAATGTTCACTGTTTATTGATCACTTTCATCAATGTTTCAACCAGGTACATTGAACAGTAAAACAAATATTTACAACTGATGGACAAAATGATATCTTTTTCAAGATATTGACTTGAACACCTATTGAATTGAAGTCCTATAGAAAGATCTTATCAAAAGGTTTGATAAATATTATACCAATATCAAATTGCATGAGGTTTGAAGGGAAAAACCATCAACCTTATTAAAAAGGAATTATATATGTAATTTTGTAGAAGATTACTAATCAGTGTTATTTCCGATTTACAATGGAATAACCTTCAAGCACTACACATACACCGTCACGGGTCGAAATATAAATAGGGGTCTCATATGACACCCTTGAACTCTATCACAAAAATGTAGTATGCATCGATTACAATGGGTTTTAGAAAATAATAATAATAATACATTATTCTCTTCCTCCTCCTCCTCATCATCATCATCATCATCGTCGTCCAACTTCTGCCCTTCATTAGTTCATTTTTAATTGAACCATCGAGTCTGTGAACTAAAAATAAGGAGGTAATAAACATAAAATCTGAAATCATTATCCCATAAATCTAGCTTAACTGCTGTGTATGTACTACTAACCACTGTGTTTCATATATCTTTAAACTTTAAAGGTCACGTGTCTGGAAGATTTTACAGTGGGATATCATTTGAAAACGGGTGACATATTCTTATAAGTGCGATATATTTGACAAGATTTCGTCCATTTAAATTTTGCTTAGCGCATAATTATTCTTGTAAAGCCGGTATTAAGATTTTGCGCGCATTCAACTTGTAAAAGCAACGATCAAACAATTCGACTGATCTACTTGATGCTTTCGTGCCGGATTGTTTATACTCCACAAACTGGATGTACAAACATCTTGTGTTGTAAACATTGAAACCGATATTCAGATATACAGCACATTCAATATGTAGTTCTAGCTATATACTTGTTACCAACGCCCCATACCCCCAGAGGCTCGGGCATATAGAATAGACCCGATGCGTTCTCCTGTGTGTCCTAATGCAGGCATGAGCCAGGGTGACTCAGTGGTTAGCGTGCCGGACTTGTGGTCGAACAGGTACAGGTTCGAATCTTATCACTGGATCAGCTGGTATTGGCTATCGTGGCGTGTCATTGGGTGTGGCACTTTCCCCCAAATTTCCTCGACACCAAATAACCTACTTTTATTCATGTGGCGTGAAACACGAAACCAAACCAAGTGCCCTACAGTCAGGTATATAGCATTCAATCAACACTGATCTTATTCAAAGACAAGTGATTAACACTGTTCCTACGTCATATACTGTTTACTGTTTATTTATCATCATAACTCATGACATCATTCAAACGGAATCAACAGAAAACTAAATATTTACAATTTACGTGCACATTGACAGAATTATTAACGTTTGAAATTTTCATTTTTGCACCGCGACTGTTAATGTGCCTTCTGAAATTATTAACTTGTATTGAATAATCCTACAAATTGTGGTCTGACACAAAAAGTACGATAAATTGTATGTTCATATCACATTATATCAATGTTGAAAGGAAAAAAAATAAAGCACATTTTAAACAAAGTTTCAATGAAAACTGTCTCGTGAGGAAGGTTACTATACGCGAGACAGTGCTAGCTCAGTTCATACAGGGACAAATGACTTTAAGTGCTAAAAAATATATGAAGATCTCTTGTGACATAAATGAAAATAAATTATATCTATGGGGCTTTGGGTGTTGATGTTTTTTGTGATCGTAATTGAAAACAAATTCCATCGTATTGAATGAAGAATTTTGCAGTTGATACGCCTCATTTATTACTTTTAAATGCTTCATTTTCAAACAGTCAGTCGGCTTATTCCTCCAATTCTCAATGTTCTCAGCTCAGACCAGTACAGTGAATGTACCTGTTTTACACAATGGGGTTTAATAACGGACGGAGATAAATGATGTTAAAGTAGTACAAAGGAGTTAAATGGAAGAAAATAGTGATGAAAATTGCAATATAAAAAAGAGCAAATGTGATTACCCTGGATAAATATGAGTCATGAAAGAAATACTTCATGAATTTCTTCTCCTTATGGATCGCTACAAAATAATTTGTAATCACGGTATTCCATAGATTGTAATATGTTCAACATAGTCAATATTTGTCAGCTGCTATACGTGAATGTGTGAACACGATATAGAGAGAAAGATAGAAAGAACGAATTATCTAAACTCACTTATTTGTCCATATGTGAAAGTGATAGAAGGTATCTTCAGCGATCAACAAGGGTAAAATAAACAGGCATTGAGTGTCATCTTTACACTAGGAATTTAAGACAAAATAAAATGTGAAGTTTTAAATATTTTTATAAACATAAAGTCTATTTATAGAATTTCATAGGCTTTTCCTTATTTACGCATGTGATGAAAATTAAGGCAGAAAGAAAGTATTAGTTCCATACCATTATATTTGTAATCTTTTTGAAACATTTTACAGACCGTGAAACACTGAAACATACTATTGTTGCATTCCGTTTGCATTGTGTGTCCATTCAATTTGCGTTCGTTCTTTAATTAAAATGCATATGAAATGCATTCGCGTTTTGGCTGTCTTCTCAACTCTTAGCTCTTGGCGTTTGCGTTTACCGTTTTCGTTCGTTGCAAACGTTTCAGCATTCTGCACCATCGCATCTAAGTAAAGCGGCTCTTCTATCTGGAGATCCACTATACAATTTTGTATATTATCCGTACGCCTACTAGCTCGGCAGACACATATCTACGTTAGGAGTCCAACACAATAGTTCCACACACTTGCCCCTGTACTTTGTTTGTTGCGATGATTTACTAAAGTCATAATAATATATGTCTTAATTGTAACTTGAACGAAGTAAATTTCTTCCTAAAATTGTCTTAAGATGTGGTTTTGTAAAATATTATATTGACTGTGCTCATTGGAGCAGTCCCGTTGACAAACTCTTCAGTTTTGGAGGTATGTTGTTTATGCAAGTTGTCAAACTCTTCAATTTAGGAAGTAAGAACATTTTGCAAGTAGTCCGGAATCCCATAATGCCTAAATGGGAGTAGTTTTTTTAAAAAACATCAGAACTTTTGAAGTTAAGAGTTTTTAAACGAGAAGACACTGCTCACCTTCTTTATAGAGAGTAGCCAAGAGACAGGACTTACCTGTTTGTCATTCCCATTCTTCTAATAAAAAGAGATAATTTCTTATCACACAGTGGAAATAGATCAGATTATGCTAGTACATATCAAAATAAACAAAGTTTTTATCTAAATGGCGACGGACAGGCAACCTTTCAAAAGCGCGTCGTCTTGTCTTCGGTTTGTTCTATTTATAGTTTCACAATCCATCATATCATTAACTGTAATAATGGTATGCGAGTAGTGCTAATGATCTCATTCTAGCACAGTGAAGAAAACCCATTTCGTCGCCATTATCCAACGGATATGCAGTTGAAAGAATTAATGGCAAAGCGACACGGAAATTCAAACGATTTTGAAAGCGGCCTGCTTTGACCGGCTTCTTATTCACTCAGGGGGACAGAAATAACGATGCACGCAAAGGAGATTTTCAACTCGTCTTCTCGACAGTTACCGGGTTTTTATTCTTATTTTGGCGTATCAATCAAAAAATGGTTGAGAATCTGTGTAATTCCACGTAATTACGTGTCAAACAACCGGTAGTTCCTGTATTCCCCAAAGATGACAGATATTATGCTGAACAAATAGCTGAAAAGTTGTTATTTCTGAATAGATATTCGAAGTCGGCTCTCTTCAGAGACGCACATTTACCGTTTTACATCAGCTTAATCGAAGCATTTGTCGAGTAGTTCATATAAAGGCTATTATATTGTCTCAGACTCACTCGCAAAGAGCATTACACAGTCATTTAGTCACTGCTGATAAACTTAATAAAATACAAATCCCAACTTGTTTTCTTCAAGAGGCTGCAACAACATCTCTATCTTGTATGAGTGGAAAGGTCCTTAGTCGTGTGTGTGATTGATACAGCTTCCAGAAAAGGAATCTGAAGACAAGTTCTGTGGACATTTTATTTTTTATCTATTTATTTGTTAAGTGATATAACGTAAGGCTCCCAAGGTATCAGTAATATAACTGTGTGTAATATTGTTCAAGTAAAAAAAAGTTTACATTTATTTCACAAGAAGTCTTCATATATTTTTGTAGCACTTAAAGTCATTTGTCCTTGTATGAACCGAGCTAGCATTGTCTCGCGTATGATGATCTTCCTCACGAGATATGTTTCATTTAAACTTTGTTCAAAAGGTGCTTGATCGTTTAGTCCTTTCATCTTTGATATAATGTGATATTGACATACAAGTATTCGTACTTTTTATGTCAGATCAATACATTTTAATAATTTCAGAAGGCATATTAACATTCGCAGTGCAAAATGAACATTTCAAACGTTAATCATTCTGTCAATATGCACGGAAATTGTACATATTTATTTTCCTGTTGATTCCGTTTAAATGATGTGATGAGTTATGCTGATAAATAAACAGTAAACAGTATATGACGTAGGAACAGTGTTAATCACTTGTCCCGGAATAAGTTCAGCGCTGACTGAATGTTATATACCTGATTGTTGGGGCGTTTGGTGTTGTACGCCACACAAACAAAAGTAGCTTATTGGTGCTGAGGCAATTGTGGTAAAGTGCCACTCCCAAGGACACGCAACGATAGTCGACCTGGTCTGATCCAGTGATAAGATTCGAACCTGCACCTGTTCGGTCCCGAGTCCGACACGCTAATCACTGAGCCACGCTGGCTCATGCCTGTATTAAGAGACACAGGAGAGCGCATCGGATCTATTTTACATCCCCGAGTCTCTGGGTGTATGGGGCGTTTGTAACAAGTATATAGCTCAAAATGCGTAGAATTCTAAGTCAGGCACACAACGCCAATCGCATACAGTTATTAATAACAATAGCTTTGTACAAGAATTACACATCATATACACAATAAACACATATATCAACAGACACGGTACACCCTGATTACCAAACGTTTAAATTCAAGCGCATGTTGCTAGAACGTACGAGACTAGAACTGCATATTGAATGTACTGTATACCTGAATATCGGTTTCATTTTATTAACACAAGATGTATTTGCATCATTGCTTTCACCTGTTGAATGTGAGGAAAGTCTTCAAAACTTCTTTACAAGAATAATAGTTCCCAAGATTATAATCAAGGCAAAATTTATATGGTCGAAATCTTTTCATATATATCGTACTTATTAGAATATGTCACCCGTTTTCTATTGATGTCTCACATAAATATCTTCCAGACACGTGACATTTGAAGTTTTCAGATATATTAAACACAGCGGTTAGTTGTACATACACAGCAGTTCAGCTAGATTATAGGGATAATGATTTCAGAATTTATCTTTATTACCTACTTATTTGTTCTTATTTGTAGCTCACAGACTTCAATTAAAAATGAACTCATGAAAGGCAGAAGTTTGACTATGATGATGAGGAGGAGAAGATGGAGAATAATGCATTATTATTATTATTATTATTATTATTATTATTATTATTTTCTAAAACTCATTGTAATCGATTCATACTGAATTTTTGTGCTAGTTTTCAAGAGGGCGATATGACCTTACTGTTCCTATTTCGGCCCGTAATGGGGCATGTGAAGTGCTTGGAGGTTATTCCACTGTAAAAACGAAATAACACTGATTAGTACTCTTCTCCAAAATGACAGAATTCATTACTTTTTTTAATAAGGTTGATTTTTCTTCCTTTCATCTATCATGCAATTTGATATTGGTATAATATGTATCGAACCGTTTGATAAGATCTTTCTATAGGTCTTTAAGTCAATATCTTGAAAACAGATTCCTTCCGCCTCTGTATAAAATATAAAATACACACGCTAATTATTTTATTCTTTTGTCCATCAGTTGTAAATATTTTTTTTACCGTTCAATACACCCGGTGGAACATTTGATGAAAGTGATCAATAAACAGTTCACAGTAAATAGAGTTGTTAGTCTCTTATCACAGAATTAATGATTCTAGAAAGGATCATAGTTACATTACGTGCTAAAAATCTATGGGTCATGAGCTAAAAACATAATAACAGACTGCTTGAGAAACAAACTTAAAACCCAAGATGTAACCAAAGACAAAAGTCAGTTGTTATGGGTCACAGTAACCTTGTTATTTTGATGAGGGTTTGGTTTGGTTCTGTGGGGTTTTACGGCATCTTTTAGCACATGATATGCTATACACGGCCAGTACATCTAGTGGAGGAAGACCCCGGGAAGAACCAACGACCCACGGGAAGCTACTGGCAGGCTTTCTCACATACTCACGTTGGTCGAGTCGAGACTTGAAATCACGCGGAGAGAGGTGAGATGTGTGAGTGATCTGTAAAGGCAAGCGCCCTAGACCTGAGACCCCTTGTCCACATGAGCTCGAGTCTCGGCTCGACCAATATCGAAAAATGTACAGGTAGAAATAGGAACAGTAATGTTATATCACCCCCTTGAACTCTAGCACAAAAATGTAGTATGAATCGATTACAATGGGTTTTAGAAAATAATAATAATAATAATAATAATAATAATGACTTAGAACGGCGTTTAATCTTTTAAAGCTCAAAGCACTTTACAATATTAGTCAGCACATAAGGACACAAACATTCTTTTCGTCATCCTGATCATAGTCCAACTTCTGCCCTTCATGAGTTCATTTTTAATTGAACCAATGAGTCTGTGAGCTATAAATAAGATGGTAATTTTCATAAAAGCTGAAATCATTATCCCATAAATCTAGCTGAACTTCCCTGTATGAACTACAAACCGCTGTTTTAACTATATCTAAAAACTTAAAATTTCACGTGTCTGGAAGATTTTCCAGTGGTATATCATTTGAAAACAGGTGACGTATTCTAATAAGTACAGTATATTTTAAAAGATTTCGACTATTTAAATTTTGCCTTCACTATAATTTTGGGGACTATTATTCTTGTAAAGAAGTTTTGAAGACTTTCCTCACATTCAACAGGTGAAAGCTATGATCCAACAATTTTGCTGATCTACTTCATGCCTTCGTGCCGGGTTGTTTTTCCTCCATAAACTGGATGTAAATACATCTTGTATTAATAAAATGAAACCGATATTCAGATGTACAGCACATTCAATATGTAGCTCTAGTATCGTACGTTCTAGCACCAAGCGCTTGAATTTAAACTTGTAGTAATCAGGGTGTACATTGGTAATCAGGGTGTACAGTTTCTGGTTATATTTGCGCTTATTGTATATGCTGTCCACCGCTGTTTTAATATTAATAATTGTATGCGGCTGTCGTTATTGAGAAGTGTGTGCCTGACTTCGAATTATGCACATTTTTAGCTATATACTTGTTATCAACGCTCGGGGATGTAGAATAGGTCCGATGCCTCTCCTGTGTGTCTTAATGCAGGCATGAGCCTACGTGGCTCAGTGGTTAGCGTGCTGGACTCGAAACCTAACGGGTGCATGTTAGAAACTTATCATTGGATCAGCCGAAGTCGACCAACGTGGCGTATCCTTGGGTATAGCACTTTACTTCGAAACCAATAACCTACTTTTGTTGACGTGGCGTAAAACACCAAACCAAACCAAACGTCCCAACAATCAAGTATGTAGCATTCAGTCAGCGCTGATCTTATTCCGGGACAAGTGATTAACACTGTTCATACATTATATACTGTTTACTGTTTATGTATCAGCATAACTCATTACATCATTCAAACGAAATGAACAGAAACTTAAATATTTACAATTTATGTGCGTATTGTCAGAATGGTTAACGTTCGAAATTTTAATTTTGCACTGCGACTATTGACCTCTATTGAAGATTCCTACAAACTTTGATCTGAATAAAAGGTAATAAGAAATGTTATGCCAGTATCACATTATGTCAAAGATGAAAGGAATAACAGATAAACCACACTATGAACGAAGTTTCATTGAAAAATGTCTAGCGCAGAAGGGTATCATACGCGAGACTACAAGCTCAGTTTATACACGGACAAATGAAGTTTAAGTGCTACAAAAACACGCTTGAAAAGAGAACAGGAAGGTCAAATGACACTTATTCATTATAGAAGCAAGCAAAATGACTCAATAATAATAATAATAATAATAATAATAATAATAATAATAATAATAATAATAATAACAATGACTTTCCGTATGTAATTAATACGCATCCACACAGGTAAAAGAAGGCATTATTTCTATTTCATCATAACAGGCAGTACGAATCGAGGATAATCGATTTAACATAACCAAGAAAAAAAAAAGTTTAAGAAAAAGAACAGCATCATCATCGTCATCATCATTAACAACAGCAATAACGGTAATAGTTCTACCAGCCTTTTAGTACTCCGTAAGAGGCGTCTGGAAAAGGAAAAGGCGTCATCTCTAAAGGGAGAGATCTGAAAGAATAGATAATAATAATAATAATAATAATAATAATAATAATAATAATAATAATAATAATAATATAATAATAATAATAATAATAATAATAATAATAATAATAATAATAATGACTTATTCTCCTACTCTTTCAGCTACCCTTTATTGATATTTATTGGTATACATTTCTACAACTGAAACATTTTGGCAGTGTACGCCTTATTTCGAAATCTATGTATATTGAGCTACAAATGTCGCATAAACTACAAAGCCTTCTAAGGACTATGCAAACATATCATGATGGTTGGAGAATTTATATAATAGCTTTGAAGCTCTTTTTTATTAAATAATTGTAACTGCAAGCATCTTACTTGAAAATCTGTATAAAAATGTTCTTGAACCAATAACACCCACCCGCCTATCCAATATCCACCCACCTTCGTCTAGACTTTCTTATAAAAGTGTCTGTTGTGACACGGAACCGTCCAAGGTAGTCTCTGCGTGGCCTGTACACAGCGGTCGTGAGCCATAAACAGCCGTGAGCACCTTGCGAGGGATTTAAAAGAGGATCTGCTCATCCAGGCCTTTTTGACGAGCATCAGCAGCCACCTCTACTTTAGGTACGTTCCGGTACTAGCGCCAATTGCAAGTGGCATGATCACCTACAAGAATGTTGAAACAAAGGAGAGTCAAAGGATATATTTTCCAAAGGATGTTGCGGGAATCAGAACAAGTGCAAGTGCAATTGAAGTCGGAACCCACAAAGTACCTTCGCGGAACGCTGAAGTACCGATGTCGGAACCAGCAACGGTGGTGCAGACCACTAAGGTTAAAAACCCAGGCAGAGTTGCCACTGGTAAATTACAACTTGCTGCTATGATGAAGCAAAACCGGTCTGGAAAAATGCCGACACTCTTGCTACTCAGTCGGGACGACGGGAACAACACGGAACCGCTGGCACAACCAGGATGGCAGGAACCAGTGGAACGCCTGCACGAGAGCAAGCTAGCACGATGGCATCTTATGTTCGCTGAGTCTGCCTTGCTTGGGCGGCAGACCATGCTTACGCCTTATACCGCGGCCCAAAGCGACGAAACGAAGACAAACAACAGTTGGCCTAAAGGAACGACAAACGTAGGAGGAACTGCTCCGCCAACGGCCACTATTAGATACACGCCCGTCCCTTTTTATATGGCGTGTGCTAACCAGCTCGAAAGAAATGTGTATGCACTGCCGTACGCCAAAGATCTCGGAAACCTCCTTTACAATCGAGCAGTACTTGGCGGCCATGAGGTTGGCTTTCGATGATTGCCAATAGCTTGTTAAGAATGAAACCAGCCGACCTTGGCCCCCTGTACTTTGAATATGCAGCAAAGGCCGTTACCATCAGAGCGCTGAGATGACAAATCTCCTGGATGCAGCTTTTGGGGGAAAGGGTGGCGGGGGAGGTTGAGGGGGGTTGAGAGATTGACAGAGAAGGCGGAAGGAAGTTGGTCATAGGAAATATTGTCAAATGAAATATGGACTCTTCCTTGTAACCTTCTCTTCGTCAAGACCGACAGTGCGAGGGTGACCACGTATGATCTTTTACCTGGATGAGTGAATGGCAGTTAAGGTTTTAAGGGGAGTGATAAGAGCTTGGTAGGAGCGTGTAAAACAATGCGAATATTGGCAATGGCTTGCATTTGTAGTTGCATTTTCATTAAGTTTCATGATTTTAAATCAACGCTCTGTTATTTATTCCAAGTTTTAATTTTATCTTCTTTACTATACGGAAATAATACAAAAAAGTAATGCATATAAATAATACTATAAAAAATATTCCCTTGATTGCGAATGAATGAATGATATAATATTATAAAATACATGCATAACTTTATTTCTGTATGCCATATCTTACCCTTCTGTATGTTCACAAAACTTTCAAGCAGTGTTTGATAATACTCGTGATGATGATAAGAAATTCTTGCCAGTAGTCTTTTCTCATTTCTGCTTGACGAGAGATAGTATATCTTGATACAGAAAACAATTAAACCTTGCTAATGTGTGCCACATCACAAGAAGGGCCAGAAAATGTAAACAGTTTTTAAAAATCCCTATCGTCATTTATTATTACTTTTGATCTATATCGTACTTGCAATTAAATGCCTTTTTTATTGGTAACAAAAATCACACCTAATCTAGACTTATATACGATAGATACATAGTTTTACCTACAAGTATTTTCCCCATATGATGGATTCTTCATTAATCATTAAAATCATATTGTTAAATGCTCATTAAGTAGAAGTCGATATGCTTTTTGATCACTTTCGATTCATCTGACACAAATATTTGTTAGCTCGAGGATGACAATAATTATTTATCTGCGGGCGATTTTCACAGCTGATATCGAAAAGGATTTAAATCGTAAATCGACAAAGTGCTTAAGTTTGCTTCTTTTTGAGATCGTCAGCAATATGTTTTTCATATAAATACGTTACTGAAACTGCGGATGTGTATTGTAGATACGACCTGAACAATCATGAGCGTTTAAACTTGAGACCATTTATAACTTTTCTAATTAGAAACTTTCGTCTGTATTTTAAGTTGTGCAGATTTGGCCAGCAGAAAAAGGATTCTATGGCTCATAATTATTTAATTCATTATTGCCCTGTGATGAGTGATTAGATCAAAACTCAGAGGGACAGGTTGATTCTTTACCAATTTTCGTTATTATTATTATTATTATTATTATTATTATTATTATTATTATTATTATTATTATCATCTTTAATATTAGTAATATTATTAGTATTACTAAAATTATTATTATTATTATTATTATTATTATTATTATTTTCATTAATATAATGAGTTTTAATCAAATTCTAGGATCAGTAAGCGACTGCTACACATTAAGGTTTGTAAACTGTTTGTGTGTACTGTCATTCGCGTCTCTCTCTCTATCTCTCTCTCTGTCTGTCTGTCTCTCTCTCTCTCTCTCTCTCTCTCTCTCTCTCTCTCTCTCTCTCTCTCAGAGAGAGAGAGAGTAACTGAGCAGTTCTTTTATCTGGAAAATATCATTTATGTCCAGTTTTGGTCATTTTATTTAACGAACTGGCCTTTTATTCATTGCAATTGCATCTTTTGTTAGATACAGAAAGTTATATTTATTTCGCGATTTAGAAACATACATACAGGTGTAGTAACTCAGTATTAGAAGATTGAAAGACAAATTCGGTAACAATTGTATTGCCAAATACATACATAAGTGATAGACAGTAATCGGAACTGGCGATTGTTCTGCTAAATATATAACATAAATATTACATGGGAACTATGCGTATTTTCAATGACAACTGAATAATATAGTTAATAATTTTATTTTAATCTCTCATAAATTGTAATGAAGTGTAAAGGAAAAATTGACTTATTTTATATGGACGATCTCAATAATTTTTGTTTTATTTTTCCGTTAAGGACACTATTTAGTACTTTACTTGGGGAAATTTGGTTTACACACTTAAATAGTTTAAACGCAACCCATCTTCACCACACTTAAAGTATCCTTAATAGTGACTGCAGTTTAAATTCATCTCGTTCAAACAGACTCTCGCGTGACTTCGAGAGATCTAAGCCGACAGAGAGACAGCTTCTGAGAGGTGTGTCACTCATTCCTGTGTTCTTTCTTTTTTTCTTTCTGTCCGAAAATTACACTTTTATTATCATAAAGTCTATCAACACTATTTGTGTATAAGCGATAAATGTAAAAATGTTTATAATAAGCTTTTGAGGTGAAATAATGTATTGGTGCAAACCAAGCCCTTTTCATTCACTCAGTGAGTTTGTGTCAGAATTTGATGATTTGCAAGAGTTTCGTGCAGAAACGAAAACACACACACAAACAGATATATAGATATATATATATATATACATATATATATATATATATATATATATATATATATATATATATATATATCCTATGTCTTGTGAGTCCAAAACATAAAAAAAATAAACAAATTGTGCATTTATGTGACCAAAGTTTCTGTTAAAAAGCTTGCTAACCTGTCAACCATTCAGCAACTTTACCCGACTTTGTTCGTAAGCCTCGTTTTGAGCTTTACTCAGTACTTACAGTAGCGATGTTGCAGTCCATATTTATAATATGCCACCTGTTGAAAGTCACAGACGATTGAGAGAAATGTCTCGCAAAAGAACTGTTGGCTGTGTTATTGTGTTCTTTTTTATATCCATGTACCAGATCACTGATTGTGCAGGTGAGAATTGTAATTATACACCTTATACATATCTATCTCGTCTTCGATTTAGAACACTAATGTGCATTTCCCCATACTTTACATTTGCCGTAGAAATTAAGATTTTACGCTGATATGATATTCGAAAAAAATTGATTTTTTTATTTTTTTTATTTTTTGTCGAGGTGCTTCTTTCAGTAAATGTCTTTATGGACTCAGATCTTCTGACATATTTTTCCTTTAATCCAAATGAAATATTTTAAAGTATAGACTAAAATAATATTTTAAACGCATGAGTAGTTGTACCTTGTATTAATGTTTTAACTTTATTCTGACTTGTTACATGTACTTTAATCATTCTCATGTATCTAAGAGATATTGTTCTGTTCTTGTATATATTTTATTTTTGTTGTTGTTGTCCTTCTTTTAATATCGTGTCATACGTTTATATTTTGCCTGTATTCTACTGAGGGCCTTTGGAAGATTGGTATCAGCTAATTATGTTGCCTTCATTATGTACATCATTTGTACATCATTATTTTTTTTCGCGGGGAGGGGGGTGTTTTCATATTTGTATTTAAAAAATATTTGTCTTTCTTCCCTAAACAGGAACAAATGTCATACAAAAATAGTTCCGTCACTACCGAAAATTACTTTAGCTGCGGATTTTTTTTTTTACTTTTCATATTTTATTTTTTGTATTGTTGATCACACGCGTTTTTCTAATTAACAACTTCTTTCAATTAAAATGGAGATAATTTTTCCGTTTCAGCTAGTTGTTGATAAGTTGAAAGATATCACAGTAAGAAAACACTGGGTTTTATTTATTTTTTATTTTTTTTCAGCACCAAACCTTTTGGTCTTTCCATTTTTTTTCAAAATTATTACAATGAATTTTGTCTGATTTGATGGTAACTAATACTTACAAGGCTATGACGGTTGAAATAACTATAATAATAAGGTGTTAAATTGAAAGCATGTCTGCAGCTTTACTAAACTCGCAGACACGTGACTGCAGCTTGCAAAGGCTTTGCTGATTTTTTTTTCTTCAAATTCGCAGCAGTAAACTCATTTTTCCAGATTATGTGTTTGCATAATTTACAAAAGATGTCTCTTAAAGCTCTTCTGGGATCAATTTGTTTTTTAATCAATCATCATTGATCCTTTTCCTGCATGTTTTAACGTTATACAATTAATATATTGTAACAATATAAAATTGCTTATGTGAATTTGGAAATTGTTCCACAATTTACTGGCCACCAACATTATTTTAGTTTAGTTTCATACATTTGTAGTTGGAGATTACAAGATGTACAATTTGGAAGGTAAAAGATTAAAACAGAACCCAATAGCTTATCATCTGGATTTACGAATGTCCCATCCTATTTGTCGGTGTAAAGTTTCAATAGATTCTAGTCACGATTCTTGTTGCCTCATTTTGTATTTTTTTCCAGTTCATTTTTTTCAAATATTGTGCAAAGTTGTTCCAAACCACATTACCGTATTCAGAATAGGTCGTATAAAAGACATATATAATTTCTAAGGAGTTCCTGTCACGTTGGAATTTGAATCTGCGCATCACACGAATTTTTGACCATGCCTTTTCTTTAACATTGTCTACTTGTTTGTGCCTTGATCAGTCGTTCAAGAGAAAAAAACCTAAGATGCTTTTGCAAGTCAACATCCTCAACTGTCGTGGATGGAAGGGTTTATTAATTTTCTTGAAATTTGTCAAGGATTAAAATTTAGAAAGGTTTAAAGATACAAGGCAATTATTTGCTCCATTGAGGAATTGTTTCCAAGTCAGAGTAAAGATTATGAACAGTTCCTACTGGATTATCTATAATTAGAAAAGATTTGTATCATCTGCTAATAAACTTATACGGAAGTGTTTAACATGGACGGTATCATGTACGAATATAAAAGTAAGGGACCTAAAACGGATCCTTGGGGCACACTAGCTCTGATATACCTCCACTCGCAAAACACCCCGGAAGTATCACTCGTTGTTTTCTTTTTTTATTTTCTCGATAGCTAGAAAACCATTTCTAAAGGTCTCCTGTAATGCCAGTTGCTTTAATTTATGGATAGGTCCCTTATGCCACATGCGATCGAAACTTTTTTATATCGCAAAACACAACTCTAATTTATTTACAGGAATCTATTGCATGGCAAAATGTATCATGGAGATATGTTAATTGATTAACAGTAGTACAATCACCCAGAATAAAGCTAAACTGGAAAGGTGTAACAATTTTTTATTTTCTCGAAGGTAATTAAATAAGTGTTTAAAAACCGGTCTTTCAAATACTTTTCCAACAGTATTGAGAAGAGATCGGTCGGTATTTAGATACGATAGAAGGGTCACCCTGCTTTAAAATTGGACAAACGTTTGCTTCTTCCAAGAGTCTGGACAGGTGACTTCTCTGAGAGATTTGTTACAAAGTGAACAAAGTGGATGAGAGGGATCATAAGCCACCCCACGCAGAGTACAGTTATTTACACCGTTGGGACCAGAATCCTAACCCAGAGCAATGCTTATGAAAACAATGTGTACTTCGTCTGGCGTTAATTTTAAAGAACTAAAACTTACATCCCTATATAAAGGCATATTTGGAAGATTAACACTTGTTTCATCTAGTACAGTTTGCTCTATTAAAAATATCGTTAAATGTGTCAGCTTTGCTAGCTTATTCGGTGAGTATCTAACCGTTGTGTTGAAGGTATAAAATAGAATGCATATTGTAAGGGCTGATGAAAACCTTAAGGGTTGATCACCAGTCTTAAGAATATGTAATGCCAGATTTCAGCTTTTGTACTGATTTGTCAGTATGTTGCAGTTTGGCTTTTCTTGAATCATAGAGATTGTTCTGTTCCGCAGGTAACGAGGTTTAGTCCAATGAGAGGATATGTCAGATTGATTGGCTTTTCGATGGGCTCTTTTTCGTTAGAGTATTGATGACCTTTTGATTTCCTTTGTGATCCATGGATGTACAGATGTACAACATCATCATCATCATACCTATTTTCCATTGAGATTATTTCTTTACTGAAAACATAATAATTTTTTTTTCTTTCCAAAGGAAAAGATCCAGATTATTTCCTTCTTCAGACACATGTAAAATAACTAATTGTTCTTACTTCCTTATCCATGCTTTATTTGTGTCCGTTCTCATTTTTTACCATTTGACTATTTATGTGAAAAAACTCGGTGTCAATAAGCGTTATGCAAATAAACATGTCTGGTGTAGACCCTGTAAATGTCACAAACGCCAGTAAATGTCACTTCAAACTGTGACTTTGCGTGCAAAGTTGCTGTTGCATTTTACAATGAGACCTTTATTGGTGACATTACCGCCGGTAAATGTCTTAGCAGGTAAAAATCATGCCTAAACATTATGACATTTACAATCTTTACTGCTGTAGACTCTGTACATATAACAAACTCTGGTGAATGCCACAGGTGACATCGAACAACAAACCTGTAACACAGCGATATGCATGTATAAATTTGCTTACCCTCCTATACCTGCATCCCACCCCCCGGCAGCTTAAACAGGGAAACAATTGGTGTCCGTTCATAAATTCGCTTCCCAAACTTTGGAAAAGATCGTACGAGAAATACCGACGCCGCACGGATGGACGTACGCACAGAAGACACAAACAGATTAATAGGGGACATGATCTATCGCAAAACCTCCCAAAAAGTTGATATATGAAAACCCATAGCACAGAGGAACATTTTATCTAAAACAATGTGGTATTAAACCGTTGACACCGTACATGTACCTACTCAACAGTAATTGTCACAATGTAATCCTTTTGCTGGCAAAACAGATATCAGAGTAGCTGGTTAATGTCATATATCAAGCCATTTACCAGCGAGAAAAGAGCCAGTAGATGTAACAAACGCTTGTAAGGTCAATTTATGATATTTCCTGGTATTTGTAACACTTACAGCCGCTGTGCGGCTTTTGTCGTGCATTCGCCAGCCGTAATGACAGCAGAAATATAGACCCGTTCAGTTTGTTTAGAAATGCAAAATATAAAATTCAGTGACATTTGTTTTTACTCAAGGCCAGTATCGTTGCAACCTAATAATTCATTTTGTTTCATATGTGTGTGTGTTTATTTGCTTCTTTCGTTCTGCATTTATTTATTTATTTCGCATGTCTCTCTTCCCAAGCTGACTGCGATTATTCATAGATATTTTGAAACAAGCACTGAAGAGTATACCAGTCACTGGAATAAGTCATGAACATTGCCAATCAAAATACTTTCAGTAGAAAAAGTTACTTCTCCGAGGGTTGTTGTCATAAAATGTCCGAAAAAATAACTGTTGAGTCTCACGAGGTTACTAAAATTCAATCCAGTGACATTTGTAAAATTATGGGATTTTCATGAACAGTACCCACCAATGTAAGATACACTGGTACAAAAGAAACAAAAGTTTGAAATAACATTTTTAATTGCAGATGGAACCTCGTTTTTTGTGTGTGTTGTTGTTGCTGTTGCTGCTGCTGTTTTGTTTTAAATTTTTTTTAGAATTGGTTACTATATTATACAAGTCACTAAGCAATGACTGCGGTTGGTGTTAGCATTCAAAACATGTCATCTATCACGGAGCAGACAGAAAAATGCGGAAATTCTCATATTTTTCCGGAGGTTCGAAGGTAGAGGGTGGAATGTTGGGGGGGGGGGGGTCGGGAGGGCGTGGGAGCAGAGGGCAGCACAAGTTTATATTCCGAAATATTCGTCGAAATCGGACGAACTAAAACAATGTAATATTGCTTGAACAATATCTGTCAGTCAATATTTTATTCATATCACCACCATGTTATATGATATTGGACCACCATAGAATATCGTTTTTGTTTGTTTTTTTGTTTTTGTTTTTGGCAAACAACAATGACAGTATACTATAAACTAGGATTCTTTGCAATTAGTTATAGATGGTGCTCTCTTGAAAAACTGGAGAGAAACATGGACTAATGCGCAAATTTGGTAGGATGCATAACCCCTGTCTTCCGCGACGATCAGTATTGAGTTCATTCCAGGTCTAAAATAATGTCATACGACATTTCTTCTACTTTGCCAAAGCGCCGTGTACAATGGAGATATATTGCTTACCTGTGTACAGTTATGGGCAAACTCTGACGACAATTAATAGATGTGAATGAGATAAAAAAAATATATCTTTACGTAATATCTTATTATCAATATGTTTAAATTTTCTCTAATAATAATAATATGATAATTGGATTAATTTCTGATGGTGAGTTCCAAGTTTGATTTACTGAAGCTAATTTAGGAATTATTTGTTATATTTCTATAATGTATGTTGTTTCCTATAGTACACATTAGGATTAGGTTGCCGTAAAATATGTATCTATGTAATTGCCAGCCTATATATGAATTTATGTGAACAGATTGATAACAATTACTTTGTGTAAAGGTTGATAAGATGATTAAAATAGATGAAAAATGAGAAAAACGTGTAGACAGTTAGTGATTGTCATTGTGACTGTTATTTCGTTCTTTGACACACACGCACACACACACACACGCGGTACAGCAAGTCAGAGAAAATGGCTACGCGCTTTCGAGATATATGAATCCCTTTCTCAAGGCGGTCAACACTTACAATTGCAAGCACAAAAGCATGAACAGATATATATTTACTTACTGTTTTGTTATGGTGATGTAAAAATAAAAGAATCAAATACAAAATATAATCCGAAGAAAAACAGAAAACTATATACTTTGAACTATTTACGTTGTGGCAAATAAGGTATTCCCATTTTAGCAAGAAGACTATTTGGTGTTTACCTTGTCCGCACGTTATACCTAGACCGATTAGTATATATAATGTTGATTACAACAGAAAAGACAGTTTCAATAGAATAGAATTATGCATAAAAAACAGGATTTAATAGAGACGCTCTCTACCATAATTCAGGTATGTAGCTGCGATTGTATTTGTTTGTTTTATTTTATTTAAATATTTATTTAATTATCTATCTGTTTTTCAAGAATATACCACGTTTCTTTGCAAGAAAAGATTGTTTAGTCACATGCCGAATTTCTTTTGCTTGATTAATACCATTCCCAATTGTATTCCTTTAGGAAGAATCAGTTATGAATTCTAACAGTTGCCTACTGGATTCAGTGGTCTGGATTCCATTTCCACTGTCTTAGGATCGACTTTGCGTTTTGTCATCTGCGACCCAGTCCTATGTCGGGTTTACCGGTTTCCTACCATCTCAAAAATCTCCTTACGCTAGCATATGAGCCCTTCAAACATTAAAATGTTAGGTAAGATAGGGTATATTGGAATCCACTTGAAAACGTTCAAACCTTACACAAGTTTCATTCAACACGCCGAACTGATAACAAATAATTTCATATAAGTCATACTGAGGTCAATGTCACCAATCAAATTGTTTGCAATGCTTATTTGCAGAGGGCAGTCACATACATACTTACTAATTTTCTGTTTAATTCAGGTAAATGAGCATTATGTCAAATGAAAAATATTGACAAAAGGACCTAGACTCCGTTGAAAATTATTCCGTACCTTTCAGCGCTTATGGCTCCGTTTTGAGACGGCATTCCACCGTATTTATTTTCCGCGAAGGAATCTTATCAGTCGTGAACGGTTATGCAAAGAGAGAAGTCAACTCATTAACGGTTCGCAACTTTAATTAGAAACATATATTACGCATTTCTGCGGAGCGTGTTTAACAGTATTATTCAAGTGTATTTATTAAGCGACCTATTGAAAATCACCGGCAATCGATATAAATGTGTCGCAAAAGAATTGTTCTCTGTTATGTTGTATTCTTAGTGATGTCCATTTACCAGATCACTGAATGTGCTACAGGTGAGAATTGTGATCGTATTTCTGCAAATATTTTTTCACTTCATTTGCAAAAATAAATTTTGCATTTGGCTTAACTTAAAAAATTCAGTTTTTATCCATTTACTATTCGAGGAAAAATAATACACACACAGACATATATATATATATATATATATATAAAAATATATATATATATATATAAATATATATATATATATATATATATATATATATATATATATATATATATATATATATATATATATATATATATATATATATATGAAACTGGGAAATTTATTGTTGGTATTGGTATATATATATGAAACTGGGAAATGTATCGCTAGCATTGGTATATATATATATATATATATATATATATATATATATATATATATATATGAAACTGGGAAATGTATCGCTAGTATCGGTAGTTTCTTGTCTATTTTTCTTTTAATTGAAGGAGGTTGTGGTTCTCAGTAACCAAAACTCCTCGGTTTTCTCAAAATTCTAGCATTTGGTGTAACACTTGTAACGTAACGGATATATATTCTAGTTTGGGGAGCAGGTTTCTTTGCTAGTTCTTCCAAACGTTTGTGATTACAGAGGAATTCTTTGTTTCAGATAGATCACTTCTCTTAACGTCCTAACTGCAGTACTACTTACTTTAGACGTTCTATTGTGGAAGAACAAAATATGTCATTCGTTTAACATTTGGTCATGATTCCATAGTGATCTATAATTCAATTTAGTTTCCGGAAAGATTATTATAAATTGAAAATTTAGTTTCCGTAAGGATTATTATAAATTGAAAATATATAGCATATTTGGGCCATTTGTTTTGTCCAGAGACTCCGTTATTAAGATCTACAATACAATGACTGCAGAATTTTACAATGAAAGTTATCTCGATAACAAGATGATGCATTTTTCAAAGATGAATATTACCTTCTTTAGTGTACATGTCACAAGCAGCCGCAAGACTACGAACTTTCAGCCATGAATTACAACAAATTTGTTATGCTTTTGCGAATGGGAGGCAAATGGGATATTTGAATGATTCTAGATATTCTTTCCAAAACTAAGAACAGACATTTTAGAGGTATATCAACAACTTCCGGTGGTAAATCAGAAGTAATAGATATTTCAATAATCGATTTAATCGAAATTGAAGTGGAAAAATATCAAAAGTCTTGCTCCTGTTACTTTAATTTGTTATATTGTTTCAGAAACTTATATGGGTATCCATTATGTGTTCATAATATATCCAATACAGGCCGTTCCATAACACAGACATTACTGAACTTATTTGCTTTCTGTAAGTAAGGCGTACACATTACTGTTCTTACATGAAATCATTACAAAAACGTCCAATGAACTAAATTTTTATCGAAATCGTGAGTATGATCATCACAGCCACTACTTTCATCTTTAAAATCGTCTTCATTGTAGTAATCATAATCATGAGAGGTCATTCTCATCATTATCGTTTATATTCTCCTTAATCTTGATCTTCATCTTATTCTTATTATTATAATTAATATAATACTTATCATCATCATCATCATCATCATCAAAAGGTAAATTATAATATATCCTTTGATAAATTAGAAATGTCATAGTTGTATATTCCTGAAGTAGAGTCCAAAACGAGACAATAACAAGAAATCATTGAACTCATTTGTATTTGTTTATGCTACGAAAACAGAAACTGATCAAGTTTTATTAAGCACAAGTATTAGGAATATATTATTATCAAAGCGGAGGAAAACTGAAATTTATCGACGAAATCAAGCATCTTTCGTTATCATCATTTTTACATACTTCTCACGATTAGTTTCTGTAGTCGAATACCTTCGGTTTCCTCAGAAATGGTTCTTTCCTGTTAAACAATTCTCAATGGCTATATTCACACAATATCTCAATACTAAAATTAGGTTAATATTTGCATGCGATTACAAAACCATTTCGACACGTACCAAAAAGTGATGCCATTAAAGAAATACATTCATAATCAAAGTCAAAGAATATCAATGGTAAATGTCTAAGACATTACATACTTCCAAGGCATAAATAAATTAAAATAGCGTTTCTGATTGGTGTAATACAAGTGATGACGTAATGAGAAAATTAGGGATTAATTTACTTGTACTTGTAGATAGTAACTATAAGCACCCTATATTAAATTAGTGAATGAAAGTTCTATTTATTTGTTTCATCAGTGAACAATAACAGACCAGTACATTCACAAGTTCATATAAAATAGAGTTTCTCTTTTCTGACAATAACTGTGATTTAATAAAGTAAACTAAAAACATACTCTGTAATCAATACAAATTTCAAAATTACTTGATAATATTTTCTTATTAAGCCCTTCGCCATCATTCTTTATTTTTTTTTCAAAACTGCATGATAAAATACATGCACAATCAGAAAATATAAAGTGTTGAATTGATTATGAAAACAAGATTCAAAAAGGCAATCGAGAAAAACAAAAAACGTTCCAACCACTGGGTATAAAATCAAACATTTAATCAGCAGTGATCTTATTCCGAGACAACAGAATAATAATTTCCAACTTTTTATTATTCTCCACTGTTTATTTATCGTTTACATCTCATTTTCATTTAAACAGGATGAAGAGAAAAAGAGTAATAAATAATTACAATGTTTTACGAGTGGTAAAGCATAATGGTTGACGTACAAATATTTTGCTTTCTGGTGGTTACAATGCCTTTTGAGATATCAACTTGCTTTAAAATGAATACCTCTATACAAAGGCTGAGATCAAAAGAGTTGATAAAGTTTATGCCAATATAAAATTGCATGGTTGATGAAAAAATTGAAAAATATAAAACATTTGGATGAGATAGATCCTGATGGGGAAGATTAACACTCAGAACTATATCATTCCATACTTAATTTGTGACGTTTAATTAGCTCAAAAATACACTCGTCGAAAAAAGTCAGAAAGGTCACATGACCATTTACAATATTTCAGAACACTTAGGGTGAATAAGACTTGTTAACGTTTATTTTGATGCGTCTCTGTATAAATTGATGATGATTAGTTTAATAATAATAATAATAATAACAATAATAATAACAATGATGACGATAACATGGTAGTTGTAGTGGCAGTTGTAGTAGTAATGATAGTTTAAATATTTTCCATTATGTTTTCTTTTCTATCATTCCTTAACACTTATTATGTAAGCCATAAAAACTTTCGAATCATCTTTCCATAAATCTAAACTCGTTTTCCTACAGATTTACAACTTCACTGGAAATCAAGGGCAAACAAAATAACAAAAAAGCAAAGAAAGAAACAAAAAGTTAACAAACACATCACACAAACAAAAACTCAGATAGCGTTTATCTGAGTTAAATGTATGTCTCAACAAAGGATTTTAAATAATAAAATATTTCAAGATAAGTGGGGTACTAATATCCTAGTAAATATACAACCTCAAGTATGCAAATATTTGTCCACTTCATTTTTGTATCACGGATACCTTAAGCAACTAATCACGTGTCTATAATTGTTTTAAACTGACTTCACTCATTTCCATGTTACAGGTTCACACAGCTGCTTTATATGTAAATAATACAACATTTTAGCTGATTCTAGTCGCTACGTGCGTGTTGGGATACACATCCTCAGCAAACTTCTTGTATCGCAGAAAGAAAGAGACTATAATATAAGTATACAGTGTATATCTGAAATGTAGCACTTGGCGCACTTTCTAGCGACCTTGATGTGCTCATTGGTGCACGTGCCTACAGTAAATGAGTAATTGTATAATGCTACCTTTGCTATCAATATATTTGTAGGTATAGGTTGTTACAGGATGGATAGTTCGTACCTTGATTTACATGCGTTTGAAGTTGTATACTTCGAGAAGCCTCCGATCAATAGGCACACAATATAATTCCAAATCAGCGGAGACCTTTTTCCAGGTCAACAGACAAACACAATTTCTAGCCTTTTTTACTTTTCAGTATTTATTTATCATTTACATCTTATCAACAGTTAAACCGGGTGCTATGAAAATAGATATTTACAATCTACAAATTATATAATATGTACAATTTGCTAGTAAAATGACTTAATGATGGCGTAATAAATTTTCATTTGTGCACAATGGCTGACAAAATGTCTTCTTAAAAGTTTGACTTGAATTCAAGACTTATTGCAAAAATTGACTAGATCAGAATGTTCGATAATTATTATTATAGATGAAAAGACTACAAATATAAAAAGCTTATGAAAGAATATTGATCTTTCAGTTCGACAACAAAATGGGTCAAGATTAGCCTGAATTGTATGCATTTTAAGGTGCATATTTTGAGAAGCCTCCAATCAACAGACATACAATATAACTTTAAATCAGTGGTGACATTATTCAGAGACAACAGACTACGACAATTTCCGATCTTATTTATTTTTCACTGTTTATTTGTCATTTATATCTTACACGCGCTTAAACGGGATGCCATGAAAATAAATATTTACAACCTACAATATCAGCCATCCCACCATATAAAAACAAGTAGTATGAGTAGATGATGATGAACATCATCATCGTCGTCGTCGTCGTCATCATCATCATCATCAGCATCAACATCATCTTAATAATAATAATAATAATAATAATAATAATAATAATATTGATATATTTGTTCTTGATGCTGCTACTGTTGTTGCTATTATTTATTTTTAATTTTCTTTTAAGTCTGTATTATTTTATGTTATTTTATTTCATTTTTTGGCACTCATCTTATAACAAGGACATAGCCTGAACGTTTTAATACTTTTTCTATCAATTTATACTAATATCTTCTTGAAACTATCGCAATATAATCTTGTTTGAACTTATTATACATCATTTATCATGATAAAAAATAAACATTTTCGCTAACTTGTTGTGAAAAAGTCAAAATTTGGGAGTTACATTCTTTGAAGATTTTTAAAATTAAATTATTTCAAGATACTTGACAAAATTTTATCTTGAAAGGTACATAAAATATGAAGCTATATTTACCACTTCAGTTTGGCCTCATGCATAACTTAAATCACAACATGCTGGGTCATTTCCACCAATCTTAGAAGAAACACCTCAGAAATACTACAGTAGCCTCCATTGCACATACATATACCTTTTTTGACAAATGCACACCATCTACCACCACAGCGTTCATTACGACTCCTCCAGTGAGACGACTTATTTTTGGCCAATATTTCTGTCTCTTGTCTCTTATTCCATCAGAAAGACACGACAAACAGGAACATCCAGTATTCCTGTCAGAAATACAAGATAAACGGGAACAGTCAATATTCCTGTCAGAGAGACAAGCCAAGACAGGAACAGTCAATATTCCATCAGAAAGACAAGACAAGTAGGAACAGCCAGTATTCTGTCAGAATTACAAGACAAACAGTAACAGTCAATATTCCTGTCAGAAAGACAAGACAAATAGAAACAGTCAATATTCCATCAGAAAGACAAAGCAAACAGGAACAGTCAATATTCCTGTCAGAAAGACAAGACAAACAGGAACAGTCAATATTCCTGTCAGAAAGACAAGACAAATAAGAACAGCCAGTATTCCGGTCAGAAATACAAGACAAACAGGAACAGTCAATATTCCTGTCAGAAAGACAAGACAAATAGGATCAGACAGAATTCCATCAGAAAGACAAGAAAAATAAGAACAGCCAGTATTCCTCTCAGAAATACAAGACAAACAGGAACAGTTAATATTCCTGTCAGAAAGACAAGACAAATAGGAACATTCAATATTCCATCAGAAAGACAAGACAAACAGGAACAGATAATATTCCATCAGAAAGACAAGACAAACAGAAGCTGCCAATATTACATAGGAGAGACAAGACAAGACAAACGGGAACAGTCAATATTCCACCAGAAAGACAAGACAAACATAAACAGTCAACATTCATGTCAGAAATGCAAGACAAATAGGAAAAGTCAATATTCCTGTCAGAAAGACAAGACAAGCAGGAACAGCCAATATTCCTGTCAGAAAGACAAGACAAACACAAACAGTCCATATTCCTGTCCAAAAGATGAGACAAACATAAACAGTCAATATTCCTGTCAGAATTACAAGACAAACATGAACAGTCAATATTCCTGTCAGAAAGACAAGACAAATAGGAACAGTCAATATTCCATCAGAAAGACAAGACAAAAAGGAACAGATAATATTCCATCAGAAAGACAAGACAAACAGTAGCAGCCAATATTCCACAGGAAAGACAAGACAAGACAAACGGGAACAGTCAATATTCCATCAGAAAGACAAGACAAACATAGAGAGTCAACATTCCTGTCAGAAATACAAGACAAATAAGAACAGTCAATATTCCTGTCAGAAAGACAAGACAAGCAGGAACATTCCATATTCCTGTCCGAAAGACGAGACAAACATAAACAGTCAATATTCCTGTCAGAATTACAAGACAAACAGGAACAGTCAATATTCCTGTCAGAAATACAAGACAAATAGGAACAGTTAATATTCTTGTCAGAAAGACAAGACAAACATGAACAGTCAATATTTCTGTCCGAAAGACAAGACAAACAGGAACAGTCAGTATTCCTGTCAGAAAGACTAGACAAACATGAACAGTCAATATTCCTGTCCGAAAGACAAGACAAACAGGAACAGCCAATATTCCTGTTCGAAAGACAACCCAAACATGAAGAGTCAATATTCATGTCCGAAAAACAAGACAAACAGGAACAGCCAATATTCCTGTCAGAAATACAAGACAAACAGAAACAGTCAATATTCCTGTCAGAAAGACAATACAAATGTAAACAGTCAATATTCCTGTCAGAAAGACAAGACAAACAGGAACAGTCAATATTCCTGTCAGAAAGACTATACAAACAGGAACAGTCAATATTACTGTCAGAAAGACAAGACAAAAAGGAACAGTCAATATTCCTGAATAATTCAGTGACATATTTTGCTCATAAGTATAAACATTTTACACAGTTTTCGTTAGAAAAAGTTCTACATTCTAAACTTTTGTTTATAAAAGGAAATACAATCGACAGCGAAATCAAATAATTCAGTCACATACTCATCTAAGTGACCATAATATGCAGTACCTTAAAGTGCTACATCCAGCGATTAGGCTGACGGACAGACCATAATCTGCAGTACCTTAAAGTGCTACACCTAGCGATTAGGCTGACGGAAAGACCATAATTTGCAGTACATTAAAGTGTTACACCTAGCGATTAGACTGACGGAAAGACCATAATATGCAGTACCTTAAAGTACTACACGTAGCGAATAGGCTGATGGAAAGACCATAATATGCAGTACCTTAAAGTACTACACCTAGCGATTAGACTGACGGAAAGACCATAATATGCAGTACCTTAAAGTACTACACGTAACGATTAGACTGACGGAAAGACCATAATATGCAGTACCTTAAAGTGCTACACCTAGCGAATGGGCTGACGGAAAGACCATAATCTGCAGTACCTTACAGTAATACAGCTAGCAAATAGGCTGACGGAAAGAACATAATCTGCAGTACCTTAAAGTGCTACACCTAGCGATTAGGCTGACGGAGAGAACTTTTTAAAGCTAATCGTGGTATATGCAAAGAGCCGTACTGTAGATGTCAATCAACTGTTCCATGTGTATTTGTCATTTACATCTGACATCAGTTTTTCAACAAGATGCTATTAAAAGACTGATAAATATGTACTCTATAAATTATATTTGACGTGGTTTTCAGTATTCACCTACCATGATGTGTCCATCTAACATAAATGGCTGTGCTCACTTATTCAGCACAAAATTTCTCTATTATTGGCCCAACCCGCTGATATTTCCTTTGTCATACATTAGGTGTAGCAACTGTAAGATTAATGATTAATATGGTAAATCAAAAGGATGGAGGATCAGGCCAAGCTGGTATCAGCGAATATTCCACCCCTATAAATGATGAATAGGACTAATCCATACCCTGCAACATTGTGCATTCACTAAGCATTGCTTTCCATTTTTTATTTTGGGGAAAACTAACACGTGACTTTCTTCGAAACTTTACGGCAGGCTATATTTGAGTATTCATAGGAAGCAGAGAAGAGGAACTAAAAAATCGATCACATTTTAAGAGCAAAAAATAAAAATTATATCAACCTGTAAAGCAAGGCTATGACTAGAAAAGTATCTATTTTATGTGTTTGTTACGGGTGGACAAATGTCCGCAAATTATGTCGTATATACTTTTAAATAGAATAAAGTTACATATTTTCAGTTTTGATCGTTGCTGACAAGATGCATTCTTAAGATACTGACTTGAATCAACCTCTGAAATCAGATCTGATCAAACCATTTAATACATTTAATGTAAATATCAAATTGCGTGGTAGGCGATAAGGGTAAAAGATAAAAGTGTGATTAACATATTCGCAAGGAATAGGTCCTTTTGTAGACGACCACCATTCAGTGCTAACTTATTTTCATACAAGTATAAACTCTAATTTCTTACTCTCTAAATATGCTTCAGAAAGGTAATGAATGCAACATGCCCCCTTCCCCTCTCCTTGCAGATATGATAATAATAATAATAATAATAATAATAATAATAATAATAATAATAATAATAACCAGAGCAATTTCGAGGGCTCGCAATAACAAATGCCCGCATTGCCTAATTTGAAATATTATCTATGTAGACTAGCCCCAGCCCCAACAACTTCCCCTTTATCTTAACCTCTGGGTCGTAACCCGAAATCAATTACATATAGTGTGTGTCATTCTGCTGTCACTGCATATATTCAGTTTTGTGTCAGAAGAAGAAGAAATTGGCAGTGTAAACTAAGGTTTTGCACATTGGACCTTTTGAGCTCCCACTGAGAAACTAAATGCAAGAAGTAAAAATTGCATACAGTAAGCCTATAACATATTGTTCCTAAAATAACAAGTATACTACTGTGCAAATCAAATTTTATGAATTTTATTTCAAAGAGATATAGAAAGAGATGAAATACCGGAAACACGGACGGACGAATAGATGGAAATACCTTGCGCATTAAACAATATAATTCGACAAGTATCATTTATCTTATCACTGTTGTAATAATAATAATAATAATAATAATAATAATAATAATAGTCATGATAATTTATTATTATTATTATTATCATAGGTTTACCCTTATACTCATTGTACATTATCATTCTTTTCAGTTTGTACTTCTAATAACATAGGATGGTCTGATCCAGCAACTAAAGATGATAGTAAGGACAGTAATACTGGTAAATATTGTATATATCGAATTCGATTTCCTTCCATCTATCTATTTATCGGATGTATATATATATATATATATATATATATATATATATATATATATATATATATATATATATATTCTTCTGTTTGTGAGTGTCTCTCTATCTGGGTAGCTATTTGGCTAGCTATCGACTTATCTCAAATCTCTCTGCCAAAAGAATTGACTGATTTTCTCTCCGTACTAAAGAACCTAGTTATATTTTTCAATGTTTCTCTTCTTCTTCTTCTTCTTATTATTATTATTAGTAGTAGTAGTAGTAGTAATATTATCTTTGTTGTTCTCGTCATCTTTATCATTATCACCAGCACAGTTATTATCATCATCATCATCGCCATCATCAACATCATCATCACAGTCCCCTAACGTTTCATTATTACTTTTCAGGGATGAGTTATCTTATGACAGCAAGCATGTTTAAATTTGGTTGTTGTGGGGTATTAAACCTGTGGGAAGCTTCCCTTAACAGCACTGGTACCATAATATACCAAGTATGGAGACCCACTTCAGGATCAACGTATAACTTGATGGGGGAAAACTCAGATACTGCATGTAAGAAGTCTAAATAATCCATAACTTAAGCGTAAGCATGTGTCCGGTAGGTGCAAACGTTGCGTTTACTCGGACCTTATCCCCAACCCATGTTACAATTCTCAAACCAAGTCATTTCTGAATTAAACAACAAAATGTTGATAAAATAAAAATTTCTTTATGCTCTTCATGACACTTATTTCTCTTGAAACATACAATAGTGTTATTTCATGACTGTATACATTATAAATGTTGTAGAGACCATATCGGGTGAATCACCTTTATGAATGAACATCGACTTTTGATTGGTCAATAGACGCGATGACGTTCACGATACAATTAATAATTACTTTTATCATTTGTATAACAGTCCGCTTCACTGAAAAACCAAATTACGGTTAGTTCTGAAGGTAAGATCGGAAAGATTGAAAAGAAAGGGATCTCACTACAGTTTACAGAATAGTGAAAAACTGAACCATACACCTATCCGGTACGTAGTTTGTCCAATAAACTGTGAAGCCCTTAAGCGCCAGAGTCAATCGTAACACGCTTGACTTTTCTATCAATCTCGGGAAAAACCTTGGTAAGAAAAACAAGCGTATTTCGGTTGGCCAGAGTGACACGAGGAATTATTTAGGGATATAACTCCTTGATACTTTTCTATTTTGGGAAAGTTCCGTTCTATATTGGGACGTAAGGCTATATAAGCAACTGTCTCTTATTCCCTAGGTGGTAATGTAGTGTAAACGATTATAAATGAATGCTAAATAATTGAACTGCAGAATGTAGGAAATCTAAAACAGAGGTAACTGGTACCTTTCCACACACACACACACACACACACACACACACACACACACACACACACACACACACACACCGAAACAAATATATACGCACATACAAACATGCACATTAACTGAACTTTGAAATATACACAAAGCATTAGAGTATGATCTATTAATGGAAACATTATACAAAAAAAACGGCATTAATCTTAATACATCTTAGAAATTAGACCACTATCTTAATACGTCTTGGAATTTGGACCACTATCTTAATACATCTTAGACATGAGGCCACTATCTTAATACATCTTGGAAATTAGACCACTATCTTAATACATCTTGGAAATTAGACCACTCTCTTAATACTTCTTGAAAATTAGACCACTATCTTAATACATCTTAGAAATTAGACCACTATTTTAATACACGTTAGAAATTAGACCACTATCTTAATATATCTTGGAAATTATACCACTATCTTCATACATCTTGGAAATTAGACCACTATCTTAATACTTCTTGGAAATTAGACCACTATCCTAACACATCTTAGAAATTAGACTACTATCTTAATACATCTTAGAAATTTGACCGCTATCTAAATATATCTTACATATTAGACCACTATCTTAATACATCTTAGACATAAGACTATTGTGTTAATACATCTTAGAAATTAGACCACTCTCTTAATATATCTTAGAAATTAGACCACTGTCTTAATACATCTTGGAAATTAGACCACTATCTTAATACTTCTTAGACAATAGACCACTATCTTAATACATCTTAGAAATAAGACCACTATCTTAATATATCTTAGAAATTAGTTCACTATCTTAATACATCTTGGAAATTAGACCACTGTCTTAATACATCTTAGATATTAGACTACTATCTTAATACATCTTGGAAATTAGACCACTATCTTAATACATCTTGGAAATTAGACCACTATTTTAATACATCTTGGAACTTAGACCACTATCTTAATACATCTTGGAAATTAGACCACTATCTTAATACATCTTGGAAATTAGAGCACTATCTTAATACATCTTGGAAATTAGACCACTATTTTAATACATCTTGGAACTTAGACCACTATCTTAATACATCTTGGAACTTAGACCACTATCTTAATACATCTTGGAAATTAGACCACTATCTTAATACATCTTGGAAATTAGACCACTATCTTAATACATCTTGGAAATTAGACCACTATCTTAATACATCTTGGAAATTAGACCACTATCTTAATACATCTTGGAAATTAGACCACTATTTTAATACATCTTGGAACTTAGACCACTATCTTAATACATCTTGGAAATTAGACCACTATCTTAATACATCTTGGAAATTAGAGCACTATCTTAATACATCTTGGAAATTAGGGCACTATCTTAATAAATGTTAGAAATTAGACTGCTATCTTAATACGTCGTGGAAATTAGACCACTGTCCTAACACAAAACTGCTCAGTTATGAAAATGTTCGTAGGGGTTACTTTTACAGTGTAATTTGTATTCATGAACGTGTCAGTTATGCTGAAAATTTTCATCTGATTTTAGGGTGGACGGGGAAACAGAACACGGGAACAATTCCAGCAGCTCAGCGGATAACGGTCATATCTGGGGATTGCCTTGGCTGGTAATTTAATCGAAAATTTAAGAGAGTATTAGACAATAGATTATGGTATTATTATTATTATTATTATTATTATTATTATTATCAAAATGTTAATGGTTCCTCGAAAGTAGAGTTTGTATAATATTGTATCATATGCAAGAAATCAATTACTCATCTAATTCAATTCAGTTATTTTTGAAGGAAAAACTGCATACAGGATACATGCAGCCAAAGAATAGCTGTATTCCTTTAGAAAATGAAAGATACCAAAAGCATCATTTACTATTTTATATGGAACAGCCTAAGAACGATAAACCTGTAATTACGAGCACAGAAAATTAAAATATTTTACCCAGTTTTAAATATAAGCACTTGAACAGAAGAGGAGATAATAATGTATGTTTAACTCTATTTCTTGGGCAAAAACGGACTCAGAAAATGTAGTATTATTTACATTTTTGCAATGAAACCTCTCCAAAATTTCATCATAATACCAGAGTAGTATAGGAAGACACTTGGGGTACAAAATGACACTTGGGGTACAAGGGGAACATTATGCCTCCTTTTTGAAATATGGCGCTTGGAATACAAGGGGAATTTAACATTAGTCCTTAACATGATATTTCCATTTGTACCCAAAATGTTTGTGTTTAGCTTTGAGTACAAAAATTACACTATAGGTACAAGAGGACTGGTAATATTAAAAATGTACAAATATGACACTTGGCGTACAAGGGGAAATTAACATTACGCCTCCATTATGAAATATGACACACTTGAATTACAAGGGGAATTTAACATTAACCCTTAACATGACATTACCCTTTGTACCAATCATTAATTTTTTTATTTGTTTTAGTACAATAATAACACTATGGGTACAATGTTAATGTTAAACTTATGATTAACATTAGACGGCTCTATGGCGTTTATGGGAAATGTAATATTAAAAATGTTCAAAGGTTTGATCATACAACGCCTACTGACCAACACGCATACCTACTGACCAACACACAGACTGACCAGCACTCACACCTACTGACCAGCACCTACACATACCGACCCACCTACTGACCAGTACCTATATTTACTGACCAACAGCCACATTCACTCACACAAAGGGTAACATGTAAAAAGAAGGGGAGTGAAATTTGTAATAAACAAAAATAACTCTCCTTACTACCCAATATCCCTTTAAATTCCCCACTATTCCCTTGCAAACCAAACTACCACACCTACCGCCCTTATTACCGCAATAACGCTAGAAGGGAAGTGTAAGGAGAATAGAATGGTAGGAGTATTCACTCACAAAGAGAGAGAGAGAGAGAGAGAGAGAGAGAGAGAGAGAGAGAGACGAATACTGATATACTATCACACCAGCTAGAGTGGTAAGGGGATGTTATATTTTAGTTTTGAAACATATATAAAACATACAAACATATCACTCACTCACTCACACCTATACAAAGATGGAGTACAAGGAAAGAAACGGGTAGGAATGCTCATACAGAAATATAATATCACACCTATATACTATCACACAATACAGAAGGGTAGAGGATCGGTGGGAGGTTTAAGTTTTAGTTTTGAAAGAGAGGCAAAACATTTAACATTAGTCGATGCGTTTAACATTAGTATGGTACCATGGGGCACTAGAGGAATGGTAATGTTAAAAATGTCCATATTTTTTTCATCACCTTCTTACTGACCAGCATTCACGCCTGCTGACCATCACCCACACATACTGACCATACATACATACATACATGCATACTTACATACATACATACATACATACATACATACATACATACATACATACATACATACATACATACATACTATAGCAATTTAAAACTAATCAAAGTAGTGCGAGCAAGCGAGCGAGTGAGAGAGAGAGAGAGAGAGAGAGAGAGAGAGAGAGAGAGAGAGAGAGAGAGAGAGAGAGAGAGAGAGAGAGAGAGAATCATTAGTGAAAGTCATGCTGTACCATCCTAGAATTATTTATATATCTCATCTGCGATCAAGTTAACTTCGAGAAAAATTCGAACGACGGCACACATACACGGTCAAATTCAAGGATTTTAATCGCGAAGCTTTTTTAAAAACGAAATGTTCACAAGACCTTTGCAAATGATTTGCTCCCTTGTTATCATGTCACTTAATAATTTCTTATAGGCATACATTTCAAACATGTTTACATTACATTGCTATAACCTACTAGGGGATTCTACATGACATTGATAGAAAAACTGAACGGATAGAGAAAACAGCCGACGTTCTACTGAGTAGAAATTTCATTAAACGTGCAAATTAGTGACTCCTGTATAGGTAAACTGTTCTTTTGTATATTTTGATTTACAGCTGGGGTCAACCATGTAAGTAACAAAACAGTCGAACTATATAGAAAATATAAACAAAGCGCCAATGATAACAGCAATAACGAGCACATACAATTCACATTGTACATTGAGTAGCTGTGCTTGTTTAGAAAAGAAGCTTTTGTCTGTAAAAATGCCGACAGACTCTATTCCCATGAAAAGAAAATGAAATGATACATAAGAGATTTTGCCGCGATATATGTGCCATTAACTTGCACATAACACGTCGTAAAGAAGTCTCAACCTGAGATAATACATCTTTTAAAAGCACTTTGTAATCCAGTAAGTTTTGGACCTTTTGATTGACTTCGTCACATGTAATTCGGTCTATCAGTGCAATACTGTAGGTTGAAGTCGTGGCATCAAAAATCGTATAACGTATTGAATGTTGTTCAATGTCTGACCATTAGAACATTTTCAAGGTAATCAACCTTCCTATAACATTCATAAACCAATGATTAAAACGTCTATGTCATTTAGAATGCAATTGTTATTTGCGTTTTACTTGAATCTGTACAATATCCCTGTAGATGCGATCTCGCAGCTCACGTCGTACACTACGAATCATCTCCTCTTCTAAAGTGTCCATGATAAGAGTCCTTAGGAGGCTTAGACACTGTCGTCTCAGCCGACCAAATGAATGTAGTGACAGTTCGGAGACCACTTAGCATGTTCTTCGTTGGGTGAAACTTTATACTCCCATTCGTGAAGTTTCACACCACAACTGGTCCTTGCAGATATTTGGGCCATTTCCGTCTAAACGTCTAAAATCGACTCGTAAATGACAATAGTCAGGCATAGTCACGGGAAACATGTATTCTTCTTTGATTGGTGATTCTCAATGAGCTTGTGGTGACCAGAGTATCTTGTGGGTGCATGGATGACATCCATAGTTGGGCACACGGACGGCGTCACTTTTGATAGTGGACACAGCATCACTCTTGTCGCAAGACAGAGGATCATGTTCGACTTCATTGAACGTGGACTCAGTGGATCCATCCCATGGTTGCTGTCTCGAATTAATCATTCTTGGTGAACGTTTTCGCTAATAATGATCTTTCTTCCTTGGAACTTTTTTTAAATACTGGATGGCGGTACTCATACTGAAACGGGTTATAATCGGGAAGTCGCACTTGTTTCGTGTAGACGATCTGATGCACTTTCTCCAATGGTCTACACAAGATCTGATGAACATACAAACGTACAGTCTTGTGAATGTCGATCGTTTTCACACGAAAGTCTTGATCTTGGCCTGACCTTAAGGGCTTTTGGAACGCGTCAGAGTTCACCACTTGACTCGAACGATAGTTCAATGTGAGTCCTTCCGCTTTGCATTTTATTAGAAGTTGCTTTTTCTTATTTTGGTACTGGTAGGCATAATTTTTAGGTCCGCCACTGGCAAAAGGCAGATTAGTCTCTTCAGGATGTTCGTCGGTCCACGATCCAAACGTTTGTCTTCAATGCGAGGGTGATAGCTTATAGGTCAATCAATAGACTTGCAACTATCGGTATCAAACATGATGCGGTCCCCTAAAGGTTCCAACACCAAGTACAATTTTAAACGGACATTGGCTGTCATGCAAGCAGCAATGATGACATTGCCACACTCGTTGGGTGGAACAAACTCCATGACCTCTTCGTAATTCGCCAAGATCAAATCTTCACGTATGGTTTCCACGTGTATAAATTTTCCTTTATCCTCAATAATATGAAAGCATTGATTTGGATCCACCAAGTATTCAATCTTAGGCATTATCGGACAGTGAGAAATTTTTCCTTACAAGCACTTAAGCATGAATTTCTTCCTTGGCTCTGTTCTGTGTACCTAGGTAATGTCTTCTATGGATCGGTACCGTTGTTTGAATAGGTCTTTTTCTTCTGGAGCGTGACACCAGGAAGGAGAACCGCTGGCTTCTTGTTTCAATTTCAGAAACTCCTTGACGTAGTCTGAAGAATCCCTAGACAGGTGTCATCGTCCTGTTAGAATTGTTCTGTGGTAGGAACGTGCCAAATTTCGTACACTTTTAACAATGGGTGTCCACGATCGAGAGCATGAAACAATTATACTAGAGAATGTGTTCTACGTCAATGTGTTCTGTCAAAATATCAGGGTGACTGGTAGGAAATCGAGCATGATTACACACCCAAGGATACAATGAACACACATCGACATATTTAATATGTTCTCCTTGAGATTCGTCGGCTTCGTTCCACAAGCGTGTAGCATTGGTCCGTCCTCCAAACAAACTGTCACGTGGATTCAAACGTTCAATGTCCACCACAGCGTAGTCTTGAACGATGCGTCGAAATTCTGGATCTATTTTGAAACGTCGATCATAGTCATGTTCCCGCATTTCCAACACTTGGTATCTTTGACTTTCCAGATTCTGGCGTAAGTTATGTCATACAAATCTTCCATTGTGAACCGTGTCAAAGGATTTTTCAGGTCTCGGTGATGATAACAGGTGGGACATCCATGAAATAAACATCTGTAAAATTGGTACATGATCTGTGGGTTTTTCAAATCCCAACCATCCACGGAATAAGATTCGATCTTCTTTTCTCCACCGTTTCTAGCATGTTGTATCCACTTGTCTTGAGTTTCACAAAAGTAATGTAACCAACGCATAGCTTTTCCGGAGTGTCGACGGCTGACAGATAGATACGATTGAGGTAGTAGAATGGCTGGTTCTTTCTCGGGCATAAATTAATTTTGTACACTAATTCACACGCTTTGGCAATGGTAGAAGCTTCTTTAAGGGGTCGATACCTCGGTGCTGAAGAAATAACTCTCCAAATGTTCCACAACAACGTCGTAAAATGTCCATATCAGACTGACAATATTTCAACATTTCATCTTGAAAATAAAAAGGGTCTGAATAGTGGTCTTGGTACCAAACGTAGAAAGCTTCTCGTTGTTCTGTTCGCAAACCATCGGAGTCGTAGTAATGGGTTTCAGACAAAAGCGGGAGCACCACGTGTTCATTTGTTACGGTATTAAAAAAGTGTGGAAAATAGCTTTTAGCTATTTTTGTCATTCCAAACGTTTTAGGCATTCTACTCAAATGCATAACCAAATAACTCACGGAATCTTTAAATTGTACGTTTTCTATTTTCGTGTAAATGATTTTGGCTCTGTTCATGGTGACTTGTGGAAATTCGGTTCCTTGTTCTCAAAAATATTTCAAAAGAAATTGCCCGTGGTATCCCGAAAAATTGCGAGGAATGACTGTAGCGTACTGATGACAGTTCCCGTAACGATACACCTCCTCTTCCTTCCGGGTGTCATTGATGGGTTCAAACACCTACTACTATGTAGAAAAAAATAAGCTTAATTCCACTACTTTAATTAGGACTCAAATTGAGTTTTTTTGTTTTTTTTGTTTGTTTTTGTTTTTTGTTTTTTTCGTGTGTGTTTTATTCTTCTTAAGACCACTATTAAAACATAAAGCTCTCGACAGTTAGGGATATGGCACTAAAGCAAGCCAATGACAGCAAAACAGACTTTTTCAAACAAAGCTTTTATCTTTTAAATACTAAACATTGTGTCAAAGTTGAGTTTGACTCTCTCAACTATCAAAGTATCAAATAACGGGAAATTTGAAGTAAAATCTATCACTTGCGGGTCTGTATGATCCTCAGGAATCCTCTGTTTGTTGACCGGATTCTGATACCATCTGAATTCAGTACGTGACTCGCTGTCCCCCTAATTGAACAAATTGGCGGTAGAGCTTTTTGATGTTTTGAAGCTCATCGCAGGAAAAAACTGCTGTCTCATTTAAGGGACCAACCATTTAATTTTTCAGCGCCAGTAGACCCTGTGATTTTTTTCTTTCTTATTTTTTAGACGAGGATATTTGTTTTTAGTTCTCATTTGAAATATTTTGCATCTTTTTTCTACAAATCAATCGAAGAGAAATCTCCAAGTTGTTCGGGGGCCGCCAAGTTTTTTCCAAAAAATCACAGCCACCCATCCTCCCCCTCCCCCCACCCGTATCCCCCACCCCCACCCCCAAAAGTATTTAAATGGCTGGTCATTAAATGAAAACGGTATCATATATTTATCTATAGAAACCTAAACACTTTTATTTTAACAATTGTGTATAGTGTTTACAATGTTGTTTTGTTTGTATCACATTTGTTGAATGTCTTGAGCTGCGCTATTTTTTAAGTACGATATAGTAAAATAAATCTTTTCTTTCCTGCATGCTCGGCCCTTTCCTATCACCAGGTGGACCAGTGGAGTTGACATGGTAGCCTACAAGGCTGGTGTCTGGGAACAAAACGGAAATCTATTGCAGATTACAGCGCATCTTTCTGTCGGAACCACCTTAGACTGGGGCTCTGCTAACATTACGACCAAGAATAGCAGGTCATATGCAATAAGGGCCGACTACATAGCGAGTATGTCTTCATTTTTTCCTATGTTTATTAATTAAGATTTACGTAAATTTATGTTTCATTTTGGGGGAATTTCACCTTCCTGCGAGTATTTAAAAATATTTTATTTATTCATTTATTTATCTTTCTGCAATGAATAGGTTCAACATTTGTTGCGTCTGTTTAAATATCGTTTGTAGCCATTTTGACTTTGTTGTTAGCCCTGAGGACTCTCGATCAATTGGTTGCGGATTCAAATCCTATTTGTGTGCGTCAGAGATGCATAACAACATTTCAGTTTGGTTGGGCTAAGCCCGTTTTAATTTATTTTTACGAAAGGTACTTCTGAGCTCTTACACCAACCCCTACTCAGACCAGACCAGGTCAGCTAGCGTGGTGTGTCATTGGGAAAGGATCTTATTACCATTGACGCGGATTTAAATAATCCTTCATGTGTTGGTGTGACTTTAAACACTAATCAATCTTCCGCCCATTTGATTAAATTGTTACTTACCCTGAATTCAGTCGAGTTAGTATACGATGTTTGCAGCAGAATTCGTTGTCTCATCAGACTGTCTGAGTGTGAATCAATAAATGATATCAGCTTCATTAGGGTAGATTCGGATATACTTATGAGCAGGTGACCACATTCTGGTAAACGACTAATTGTCTATTCCACCTCATTTCATGTGATTCAAAATGGATGTTGTGAAACATACCTCTTGTCATCTTAGATTCCTTGTTTGTAATTCTTGACAAAATAACTTTCAAGGTACAATATACAGTTGTTATTTTTCCACAACTCGCCATCATATTAATAAATTCAGCAGCTGTTTAACATGAGTTCTGAGCATGGGATCTAGGAGGGGCAAAATATGACTTTTTCAACTAGATCTCAACAGTTACAGTAATACCCATCGTATTTATAACAGTTGTTTTCCTTAAATCAGTCTTCGTTCCTCTATCCAGTTTCGCCCTAATGTGCGAATATAATAGTATTTGCTCTAAATCGTCTTCCGTATAATATAGTTTTTATGTATATATTAACATCATCTCAACAATAAAAATGGATGGTGTTGCTATTGTTATTATCATTATTATATTATTATTATTATTATTATTATTATTATTATTATTATTATTCCTTCTGATGGTAGTTCTAGCTTGCCTCTTCACAAATGGGACAACTTCCCGTGGCTTTAGATCACAAAGACTTTCCGCAACTTTATTGCTGTTATGAGGAGTGCTGCTTTCTTTGACTAGGGGCTAGGCCTAGTATTATTCCTTTCCACAGCCATTTTAATGGTATTTCTACCATGCCTTTTCTGCTGGAATCGAACCACTTCCCATACGGTTAAATCTCAAGAACCTTACGCAGTATTATTGCAGTTCTGATGAGTGTTGCTTTTTAGGGCTAGCGCTAGATATAGCGCTATTCTTAGCAATTTCAGGCTGATCCGATGATTGCTGCCTACTTTAGTAAGGCTATGTTTAGTCCTGTTACTTGCGTTTTCAGTCTGTGCCTTAACTCGTGAGACGTTGCTCCTAATGCTCCCACCACAACTGGTGCGATCTTTGTCTGACTTTTCCAGAACTTTATAAGTTCTCTAGCCAGGTTACTGTACTTGCTTACTATTTCCTGTTACCTACGTGCGACGTGACAGTCCTTTGGTATTGCTATGTCTATGATATATGTCAGGGTCCTATCCTTGTAAACCAGTACTAAGTCAGATCTCCTGGTCTGTATCCTGTGTCGGTCTGGATATTTGTTAGTTACAAGAGTCGAGTCATTTACACGCCACCATGATACAGGGCTCTTTTCCTTCCTTTTCATTGCAGATAGCGCCCCGACGTTTACGAATCTACCGGCTACTGTGTCAGTTTCAAACGTCCAGACCGCTGGATATTTTCTGTACACCGTCTCCGTTACAGACACTAACCCAGACGATGTGTCCGGTCTTGTTGTTACCAAGGCATCAATGAGCAGCTATGTCAGTTTTGATTCTCTGACATGTAAGTGATGCTGATTTGCAACGTACTTACTTGCCCCATTTCTTGCAAAATAGTATCGAATTTTTCGCAGCTGTTATCTGCATATTTGCATTAAGTCATGTTCATCATGGACCACTGTCAGATCTAGGACTTTATACTACTTCAATACGTTACAATGGCGAGCTTAACGTATTTGAAGAAGATTATATTTTTGTGTTGAAAATGTGTTTAGAATTTACGAGGTTTCTGAGTTTAGACAAATATTTTGACCCAGTATTTTTGGACAGAAAATGGTACATTAAATTGGGCCTTTCCTTCTGTCTATCCTACCAATTTTCCCATCCTTCGCTCTATCCAATCAACTTTTCCATCATTCTTTATGCTATCATACAATCTTATTTCTGCACAACTAATAATATTATTTTGATTTATATTGATAGTAGATCTCTAATGAGTTCGATGTCCGGCTACATACAATTTGCTGGAGTTATGGTCGCTGATGCTCTGACGCTCCAACTTTTGTGCAAAGTACCTTGTTTCCATTGAGTTTCTATGACTTTGTTCTTTTTGGCAGACCAAGTCAAAGTGGCATCGTCTCTAGGCAGCGCAGTCAGTCCAATTATTTTAGTCTTCAACGTGGCGGATATCTGTCCCCAAACAGCCACAGGGACCTTGACTATTGTCATCACCAACGTGGTAGTTATACCTTTTTCACACCTTTGTATATCCTGTACACCTCAACATATTAATATTACAAAATAGTATGTTAATTACTTTTATATATTAACTTCTCTAACCCAAACACTTTTAGATTTATGATTCTTAAAGAAATGGTGTTCATCGTTTAATTCTAAAATATATTATTATTCCTTCGTGCTTTGTTTTCCATTTTTATTGTTGCCCCAGACCGATTACGGCGCCATGATTGGGATGCCTTGGATTCAGCGTTTACAAATCAAAGTCCTAATCAACTATGTATAAAAATAAAGTATGAAATTTACACAGTATAAAAACTTTACAAATAGTGCGTGAGTATGCATTGGTTATATCTATTTCACATCCAAATGTCTGAAGCTGTCAGCGGAGAGAGAGAGAGAGAGGGAAAAAAAAAACAAGAATGGGATGTTATGGTATATTCATTTCTAGATTATTGATCATATAAAGGAAAAATATAAAATAAAAACATATTGACCATTATTATGATCAGATCATTAAACGGGAAATATGGTTTGTATGTATCCGTCTATCCTTTATCTATCTAGCTATGTATGTATGTATGTATGTATGTATGTATGTATGTATGTATGTATGTATGTATGTATGTGTCTATCTGTTTTTGTATCTGTCTATCTTTTTGTCCTATATTTGCTGGAGTACGAAATACCCAGAGAATGATGAAGTCCGCTTTTCTATATTCTGCACTCTTGGTATAAACAAAAGCCAGTTATCGGGCTCTTGAATAAATAATGAAGCAACACGAGTGATTTTACCAGATCTTGTGCAAACTTCTCGGAAAATTTTATTTCACTCTTTGACCACTTGGTAGCGCCATAAAGAGATCAGGGAAAAGGTTCGCCAATCAAACTTGTCCGAAGATACTGTCTTCAGCTAAAGCCACCATCTTTGTGTATTTAGAGGCAACCACATTTTCTTAATGCGGTCTCATTGTGAGTGTGTGTGTGGGGGGGGGGGGGAGAGGTGCTGCTCAGAGTTTGCTATCCAACTGGATAATCAAAACTCTACATCATCTTATGAACTGAGGCTTTGCCGGTCGATGCAACCTGGTGTGATGATTGTACAGAATCAGATTTCTCCAGCTTTACGTATCCGAGGATTAACAATGAGTTGTTGCAATCTCAAGTGACTCTTAAGTCCATTGCTCTCTTGATAAGATCGTCACCTCAAACTTTTTCCGTCCGTCTGTCTGTCTATTTATATATTTGTCTGTCTAACTGTCTATTAATGCGTCCGACTCCATGCACATTTAAGGATGGGGTCTTTCCAGGCCACACGCCATGTCATTGTCCTCATTTGCTTGTAAGACTGATAGGACGTTTGTGTGCTATGAACTGGTCGCTTCATCCAGTCTCCTAGCAACAAGTGATAAAAATTGCCGATGGATATATTTAGCTGCAAGGAGAACAGTTTTATATACTAGCATATGTGACATAAATTTACCGTCAAATAAAGAGTCAATTAGATGTGGATATCATATACCAAGACCTAAATGAGCTTTTTCACTGGAGTGAAAGTGGTTGCCAAAGTGCGATCTAAATAAATCCAAGGTAGTCTCGGTTATGAACATATTGACCGTGAACAATATAAGTAAGTACACTATAAAAACCAACAATGGTTCAACTTTAACTTTGGAAGCAGTGAACGTTTGAAATAGATATTCAAAACCAAATAAATAAAGCAAACGAAATTGTTAGACTAATTAGAAGATCATTCATATACCTAGACCTCCAAACATTTGAGCTTCTATTCAAAACACTATTGTGCCCATATTTGGAATATGCCAATCGTGTGTAGTGTCCATTTTGCATGTGGTCAGTGCTAAGAGAGTTAACACGATTGAGAGGAGATTAGACAAATATCGGAAAGGTCAACAAATTAACTCTGACTTCAGAGTAGAGTATGTATTCAACACTGGAACTGAAAGGAGTTGACAAACATCTGATGATGAGCAGAATACAGAGGTTCACACGAGCCTGCGTTCAGAATCTACATAATATAATATAATGTAAGATCACTTGTTGCAATCAACCGTAGGCATTACAAATTCTGCTCTCCATCTGAAACTTACGGTGAGGGTTTCACTGATGTGACAGTTTCACGTTTGGCAAGGCAGCAGCTGTTACTCTTAGTCCGACATGGTAGTAATATGAGGCATATGTATATACATACATAGCCTTCATATAGTGCTAACATCTGTCCACGTGGGTTCGAGTCTTGGGCTCGGCCAATGTGGTTATACAAAAAAGCTTGCAAATAGCTTCCCGTGGGTCTGTGGTTCTTCCCAGGATTTTTCCGGGTTCTTCCTCCACCAGATATAGTTGCCGCCATGTATAGCCTATCATGTACTGAAAAATGGCGTTAAACCCATAAAACCAAACCATATAGTGCTTTGCGACCAAAAATACCCAAAATAAGTTTGCACGACGAGGAAATGTGTATTATCCAGTGTAACTTGCTGGTCCTGAATGAACTCTGAATAGAATAAAGCCATATCTTGTTGAGTTGTGTCTGACACAATCAGAATATGTCAAACTCTTTTTGATATTGTTGTTTCATCTGTTTTATTTAGTTTAATTAAGTGCCTAGTGTATAGTTTTGATCTGTACTGCATATCGGAGGCTAAAGTAATGACTTTTCCACCGAGTTGATTCATTTTGAAAATGAAAAATAACATTGCGCACATACCATAGGCTAAGAAAGCAATTAACCATATCCTGGAACTTCTAAAAAGTTTAAGTCTTACAGTACTTCCAGTACTTTGATTACATGATTCGCACAGCTTATGAGGATATTCTCATTTTCTCAAAGTATCTCTATGCCTGCACATACATACATTTATATACCTTAATCTTAATTTTGGTATAATGTCTTCATATATTGCTTTAAATAATGCTTAGCTATCTTTAGTTGTATATGTGGGATTTTCATTGAGTTTTCATGTTTTCTTCAGCCACCAACAATTTACAATCTACCGGCCACAGTTGACCTGTCCGAAGACATTACCACGGAGTCGCTTCTTTATACTATTAACGTCACTGACCCCACCGACACAGTCACGTGCTCCTTGGTTACAGCCAATGTATCTTTCTTAGTGCGCCAGAAAAACGGAACTTCAGGTTATACAGAGTCGAATATATTAATGATACACAATACTTATTTCTGCAACCGTTGCTAAATATGCGTATTACAATCAAGATCTCCGACATAACGAAGATCTGACAGGAACAGATAACGGTTCATGTTCTAATGAAAGTTAGAATTCCCTGTCTACATACTTTTATTAACGAATCAGATAAAGCGTTGCATTTCGTACTGGGGAGTGTTATCGTTATCAACAATATGATCCGAATGATGTTGTTGTTTTCTTTTTTTACCTTCAGTAGTATGAAAGCTGCAATATGATTGGAGAATTAAAAGGTGAACAGAACATGATTTCACACATGTGGCAAAATAAATATTTACATTTTGGCACAGAGAAAAAAAACTATCCAAGATAAAAAAAAAAATCGAACCTTAAGGAAAAGAACAAAATAACAAGAAATAAATACATGTCTCGAAAGGAATTTACTATCTAACAAAAAATCAAACGAGCTGTGTGTTGTTCTGAAGTCTCACTTTTTGTGTGTGTTTGTCTCCGTGTATGTATTTCATTAGCCCCTAAGGAAGACCTTGCTTTAGGGTCGAAACCTAAGGAAACTTTGTTATTTTCCCTGCTCCGTTTTCCGACTTTTGTGTCATTATATATATATATATATATATATATATATATATATATATATATATATATATATATATATATATAATGTTTCCATTGTTTATGTATATTGATCTTGCTCCTGAATCAAAGATTAGGAGATTAAGCCCACTATTCCACGCCACCCTCTCCGCACACCTACCCCGATTGTAAGTTGAGCTCAAGTTGAATCAAATTCATACAAAAGGACTTGGCGACGGGATATTCGCTCTGGATTTAGCAACCTTTCGTCCTCCGCTTTCGTGTTTCAGAGAGGGGTTACTCATGTACACTAATCGTGCCAGAACATTTGTTAGCAATGTGAATTAACGGTAGATGGCTCTGTGAGGGAGAAATTCGTTTAGCAATGTGAATTAACGGTAGATGGCTCAGTGAGGGAGAACTTCGTTTAGCAATGTGAATTAACTGTAGATGGCTCTGTGAGGGAGAAATTCATATGCACGGTCTTTGTGACAACTGGGATCAACAATGCTAAGTAGTTCGTTACGCTCATGAAATATGTGCAAATCATCCCTACGCAACCTAAATTAACTTCACAAAAGTATTACAAATGGTGCAAAGTGTACGTTACTTGTACATTTAAAATAATCTATTAGCATGCATAAATTAATATTTTTTTTAAAATAGCGACGCTGTGAAATGTTTAACTACACAGAAAATTATTTAGGATCTTAAAGAACAATTGAAGTTTACAGCCGATATGTGTATGATGCCGAATTTTGCTGCAAGCAAATTAAAAATTGCATAACAATAAATTATCTTTCGAACATTGTATCGTTTACTCCTGTAAATATGTATGAGAGGTATCATTCAAGACAAATAACTCTAGGATTTCAACAACAGCCTTAAATCTGGACTAAATTTAACTCTTGAGTCTAGCAATCAGATAGGGTGATATTTAGATCAGACTTAAGTTTGACCAATTAAATGTTTCAAATCCAAACTTAAATTTTAAGACTTGTTGGTGAATTTGAAGCCAGATCTGGTAAAGCGTATTTCAACAAAAATCTTTTATAACTCACGTGCTAGCTTGCATCTTTAAAAATCTCTTTATAATTATAATAAGGCATAAAGGCATACAACTGCCATTGTCACGGAATTATGTGCATCAAGTTACCATTACAGTGTATTTTAATGTAAATATAGTATGGGTTCTGTCGCACGCTGTGTAATTACGCAATGTATTTTAATGTAAACATAGTATGGGTTCTGTTGCACGCTGTGTAATTACGCAATGTATTTTAATGTAAATATAGTATGGGTTCTGTTGCACGCTGTATAATTACGCAATGTATTTTAATGTAAATATAGTATGGGTTATGTTGCACGCTGTATAATTACGCAATGTATTTTAATTTAAATACAGTATGGATTCTGTTGCACGCTGCATAATTACGCAATGTATTTTAATCTAAATATAGTACAGGTTCTGTTGGTTGCTATATAATTACGTGTACATAATTTGCTTGGGTTCTATCGGACTATCACTATTTACGTTAGTTATACTCACTAAGTTAACTGATTGACTGCGTAATATACAAATTGTCGTTACTCTCACTTACCCTACTGCGTGTTTTTCCACCCGTGGTACGTGTATATAAGGCTTGAATTTTTCAGTTTAGTCACACAGCGTATTGTTTTGAGAGGATGCAGTCTCCTTTACAACGGTGTATATATTTCAGCTATAGAGGTTTGTAATAATCATATTCATTCCTCTTTCTTTCTGTCATCTGTGTTTCCAATCTTGTGTAATTAATCTTTATTGTAGGTAAATTCATGTCAACTTCATTATTATCTCATTTTATATAGTCGTTTTGAACTTTATAAAATTGAACTTAGAACAGTTTGAATGTGTTCACTAGATCTTTCTTATTTGCACCCATACATGACATGATTAGTGGCAGTTGTACCATAATTCACGTAACGATCCTAGTCCATGAATTACACCGTTCAGTGTTAATATATATATATATATATATATATATATATATATATAATTTTTTCAGCTGATTTCCTTGGGACGTTTAAGCAACCAATAATGGTAATGTCGTGTTGGCTGTGTGGAAGCAGTTGTTGTGACGGTGTGAAAACCATGATGGACTCGGTCCAGCTTTGTACAGTGTGACGGGTCAATGTTGGACTCAGTCCAGCTTTGTACAGTGTGACGGGTCAACGTTATGACAACATGGTCTAGGCTTCGTCTACGTGGAAATTTGACTCTGACAGCATATTCTCCTGCCTACCGTATGATTAAACATACATCTTTCCTTTGAACGGTGACTGATAGGACTCACGGTATTAATTAATCTCCCATAGTAAACCTATGGAAACACCGTTATCTTTAAAAATTAAATAACTTTAAATTTCTAATTACTCAATATCAAACATATATTTGCCAGTATAGACCCATCCTTGATGGAAGTCTCTACGTGGAGACAACCATATGAGCCGCGGCATTTTTTTTATCTACATGTTTTTTTCAATTCTGCACCTATAGAATCAGGTGCTAATTTCAGTAATGAGTGTTCCAAAGTCAAGTCTATGAAAGGACTGAAATTGCATCAATAGAACATTGTTATTACAAACCCATATATGCTATAGTTATGTACACCCATTTCTAGACTGGTTCCCATTTGTCATTATAATTAGTACCGTGAGTATTATAGGCCGAAGGAGCCGGGTGCGTGTGTGTGTGTGTGTATTTTGTAACCGTGCAAATGTTACAATAATATATATACATTACATTACTTACGGCGGGAATGAGTGACTTATTATGGATAATTCCTTTATTTCATGTCTATTGTATGAACAGCAAGATCTAAATTTTCACGTACGTTAGTTAATAGCATAATTCCCTAATCGCATGACTAATTTGAACAGCATAATTTCATAATCACCTGTCTATAATATGAACATCATAATACCATTCTTGTCATTTTATATTTGTTGTATGAATAATCTCGTACATGTTGTATGTACAGGATAACTGCATAGTGTTGAATAAGTAAAGTATAGTCGTTCTATTATAAGAAAAGTTAAATACAGCAGTAGCTTGTGGAATACTTTTCATACTACATTGTGTAGATTGGTTTAGAAATTGTTTGAAATATATTAGAACTGTATTCATTATTGTCAGTTTTATTTGTGTAAATGAATCTGCTTTTTTATATAACCGGTCTCTTTCTATTTCCTGATCCAGTCCCAGTTCGGTCTGCCTTGTGACAGCCATATGATATATCTTTTCTTCGAAACATATTGAAATAATTGTAACAATAAACTAATATTTACCATATTAATGTATAAAAGTAATGTTCCAAACTTAGACAAAAGCCTTAAACAAACTTTTAAGCTGTATAAACTCCCTATCTCCACAATATGGTCAAAAGTGTGAAAATATAAGAAATATTTTTTAAATAATAGCATGGTCATATTTCAATAAATAATTGTTCTCTAATGATTTGGAAGCACTTTCCAGCTTATTTCTCTGTGTTGATCATACGTCCAAATTATTTGTAACTATTATGGATTGACAGAAGAGAGTTTACGAATGCAATATTGATTTGTTTGCTTTCTGTTGTTTAGGAAAAATCGTCACGAAAGGCAACAGACCAGTATATTGCGGCATTTGCTTCTCACCTGGTCTCTGTACAGAATAAATATCGGCATTTATGTGGAAATTTCACACTGGCTTTTAGACGTGTATTTAGTTGCAAATGTTTTATGGTGACCAGTAACAGAAGATTACCTACGATCTGAACTCTCATACAGGTACTTCCGTATCCGACTACAAAGCAGGGCAAATTGAACGATTACATCACACCTCGTTTTTCAAATTGTTCCGTGGATATATATTCTAGAGCAAGTTGTTGACAAATTAGTGCAAGAGAAGTGAACAGTTTGGTTTTGGTTTGGCGTTTTACGGCACTGTAAAACTAGTATGTTATTTAGTGCCTATGCGTTTGGAGAAAAGTAAAACGTTTTTGAAGTCACAAGTCCGGCACGCTATCCAATTAGACACCACGGTTCCTAGTAAAGTGAACGGCGGCATGTCAAATATCTTCGGAAAAATAATTTCCATGCCTGGAAGGTAACGCAATTTCTATATATTACTCTAGGTCACAAACTACTCGTTTTTCTTGCTGCAGCTGCAAATATAACATCTAAGAACATGCATTCAAGCATCTCATAACCTGATAGGAAATATTATATTATCACATGACAAATAGAATATGAAAAATGTTTCACCAATATTTTTAAATCTTTCACCATTATGTATATAAAACAAGCAAAATTTTATCTCTTTTGTATGATGATTAGCTCCGTGAAATTATTACACTTTTACATGTTGTATTTTCATATTTTCATTGTAATTATCTGTAATAAAGTTGTGTTATAGATTTTGTGTTTGGAAAACGTTGCTATGGAAATATAAATCGGAGCCACGGCATTAAGATTAAACGTTTTCCTGTCTTGTTTTGTTGTTGTTTCTTTGGGGTTTTTTTTGTTTTTGTTTTTGTTTTTTTTTTAACTTTTTTAATTTTTTACTTTTTTTGCTTGCATGTTTCTTTGTTTGTTTTACGTTTAAGTGACGGGGTAGTAAAATATGTGGTAAAATCTGTAACCAGGCTATCTGGACTAGAAAATAACAAGGATCCGTGCGCAATGTAAGATTTGTCCACTTCTCAGTTTTTATTAACCCAATTTAATTAGGAAAAATGTTCATATTTTCAAAGGCAATACTTTTCTATTTATAACTGAGGAAACGGATTTTTTGAAAAAATTTTTATTGTCAGTCAGGAGCAAGATAAAATGTGTAAGTGAAACTATGTAGTTCCACAGGGTGGTTTTTTTTCTGGTTTTGGTCCGTGTTTACTGCACAGCAACACAAGTATGTTATTTAGCGCCGAGGCAATTGGAGTTTAATGTCTTCCCTAAGGGCACACCACAGTAACCGACTTCAAATATGTAAATACGGCTCTTGTCGAATATGTAAAAGAATTCAATAAAATCTTTCCGGCAACACAGCCATTTAAGCAATACATGGCAGACATAATTTAAGTTTCTTTTTTGTTATTAGAGTTTCCTATTTATTGCCTCTGCAAAAACTTCCGCCAAAAACGAATTAAGAGAAATTCGATTGTGATACGCTGGCAAAGTGTGTGTGTGTGTGTGTGTGTGTGTGTGTGTGTGTGTGTGTGTGTGTGTGTGTGTGCATTCGAGTCCAAGGGATAAAAAGAAGCTGAAATGTATGAAGTATAATATTATTAATTACGTTTGTTAAAGTTTTCTTTCCATCTGCCTTTTCAGATTGGAGTATCTATGTTCAAAGTAATCCCAAGTTTAATTATGACACAAAGAACCAGTACTCCTTGTCTATAGCGTGTACTGACGGAAAAGACACGGTGACCCGTAATTTTACCGTGTATCTTTTAAGAAACGTTGCGCCTGTATTCAGCAACTTAGCAAGTAAGTTTCCCTTGTTTTTTTGTTTTTTTTTTGTTTTTTTGTTGCTATCCTTTGATATCATGAATATCATTTCAATCACGTCAAAATATGCATCACTGAAACATAGTGTTTTATGTAAAAGGCATCATCCTCTTTGAAAAAACAAGGTTGTTTTATTTTTCATTGTATTTTTAAGCGGGGGTAATTCAGCTGACGGCGAACTTGCAGGGTACTACTACAATAGGGTATGATCTCAGCGTATACGTTTATGATGGAACCACACTGGTTGGTCCTAGAGTCCTTACTGTCACTATTTCGGGTAAGTGAAGAGAAAGAAAGTTACCTTGTCTCCCTTTCCCTGTATAGGCTTACCCCATTTAATATCCGCCCTAAATAGTTCAGTAATACAATGGCGGGGAGGGTGGGGTTGGGTTAGAAGGGAGGCCAGGTTATCGATGAGCACAAGGAAAACGGACGGTTGAAAATTCTAACGGCTGCACATCTCACAAATTCCTTCAAGATTGTATTACTTATTCCATTATTTCTTACAAAGTGTTATCTGTATATATATATATATATGTATATATATATATATATATATATATATATATATATATATATATATATATATATATATATATATATATATATATATATATATATAGATAGATAGATAGATAGATAAGGAAATATTTCACGAGTGAAGTGGAAACAGCTATCGTCACTAGTGGCGAACCCATTAGTAACAGTACGAAATGTTTACACTTTAGGTGTGAAATATTTCCTTATATCTATTTTTAAAAATCCGTTTATTTTCTTTTTATTATATATTTTTGACGGTAAAAACGGTCGACCTTCATGGATTTCTTTTCCAGTCTGTGTTAATGTTGCTAAGGCTGAATTACTAAATAAATAAAAAGTTCCTAAATTTTTCGATAATTTAGGACCGTGGCCTTTTAAAAATATATCTTATACATAATGTTTCAAAATGTGTATTTTGTAAAATTAATGTCTGTCTTAGTAGGAAAAATGTAATGTTTTTATTATTTCATTAATACATTTCTTGCGCAGATTGATACAATGAACATTGTTGGGTTAGGGGTACAATCATCACAGAGCGGTTGGATCCGACATACCTCAAAACGTAACATCTTTAAACTAAAGACCTTAATGATTGCGAGTTCGCCTATTAGGATTCGTTGTATTTATTTTGTTTATTTTTGCATTCAAATGTGAATTATGTAACCTTGGCAGGCGTGCAGTCTAGTTTATTGAGGGACGCAGCATTCAAAAGTGAATTATGTGACCTTGGAAGTCATGCAGTCTAGTTCGTTAAGGGACGCAGCATTCAAATATGAATTATGTGACCTTGGAAGGCGTGCAGTCTTGTTCATTGAGGGCGCAGCATTCAAATGTGAATTATTTGACCTTGGAAGGCGTGCAGTCTAGTTCGTTAAGAAACGCGGCATTCAAATGTGAATTATGTGATCTTGGAAGGCGTGTTGTCTAGTTCGTTAAGGGACGCAGCATCCAACTTTCAGTAGTCACTGAATTTCGGTTTGGAATCAAGACTCACCCATCCCCGATTTATCCTTCCTTTTGTGATTATGAGTGTCATGAGATTTAACATCGATAATTACTATTTTTTAGCATTCTATTTAATCTACAGTCGTGCCCTAAAAACATTTCCTGTTTGTCATAGAGTGCGCAAGTATGGGTGACACTGAATATCGAATAGAAACAGGACAAGCAAGTTCAGTCAATGACTGTTAGCACGATTAATTTGGAAAACTATTTTAATGACGCTAATACTTGAAACCTGCTTCTTGTTTGCATATTGTTTTTATTGAGTTTATAATGGCACCTCTTCATTTTACATAAGTGTACATTGTTGCCTTATTTTAAGATCGGTTCATCCTGGGAAAAGTGGAGAAGAAGACAAACAATGTCCTAGGCCTAAATATGGATATAACACACATAATGTAACACACATAAGGCCAGATATAATTCATAAATGGAGAAAGAAAGCAGTACCATAAATGATGTCGCCACATTGGCGATTAAAGGGGTATCGCCCTTATCCCGATATCAATTTTTCTCACACTGATATATTTCAATATTTTCATAATGTATATAGTATACGCTCAAAGTAAACTGTAATGTAATTATTGTAAATGTAAGACCTTTCTTTTAAAATCTTTTAATGTATGGTCTTTATACAAATAATGCACGTATGTATGTAGCGAAATTAAATTTGAGGGTGAAATTTTAAAGTTATAGTGCTTTCGTCTCATTAAAATATGGTATTTTCTTACATTATTGCGTTGATGAGTTAACTCAAAACGATTATCTTTTGTATTTCAGGAATCAATTCTGCACCTATTATCAGTAACCTACCACTATCGTCTGCATTGTCAGTTCCTGAGAATACAGCTTTAGGAACATCGGTGTTCAAAGTCAGCGTTAGCGACGGTGACAAGGGAGATACACATACATTCACAATGACGTCATCACCAGGCTCAGGAATTAACTATTTTTCCATTGGCTTAAGCAGTACGTGAATCAGATTTGCTAACAAAAGACAGCACGACACAGACCAATCAATTCATCGCGTAGTCAACCAATCAATCGACCGTGTGGATCTCGTCTGCAAGCTAGACATATTAAGAAAACCATTATATGCATTTAAATTCTTCCAGTATCTATGCATCTATCTTGACTTCAACATAATAACAATGTACTCAGTGATATCTAGAAAAATGAAAGTTATTTCACCTTGTCACTAAATCTACCAACATTTCATAATTAGTATATGAAATGTTATTAATTTTGTAAGAACTCGATACATTATTTATTTATTTATTTATTTATTTATTCTTATATTTTCTGAATGTTGCTGTGATTTGTGGGACTATTTGAACGTATATATTTTGTTATACGGCCATTGACGTCTGTATTTACGAGTAGAGATACAAATCTCTTCCTACGGGAATAGACGTCTGTATTTACGAGTAGAGACACAAATCTCTTCCTACGGGAATTGACGTCTGTATTTACGAGTAGAGATACAAATCTCTTCCTACGGGAATTGACACATGTATTTACGAGTCGAGGTACAAATCTCTTCCTACGGAATGGAATAATACGTGGGAGATAATTGGAGAAAACGCATAAAAGAGCTTTTTGAATTTAAAACTTATTGGGATGAAAATGTTACCTTAATCCTGTATGCAAGTTTGTGGTAGTAGTATCAAACGTTATTACATTGAATATAGTATTAGTCACTGATACTAAGCTACAAAGTTATTACTATGAACTTTAGTATTAGTCACTGGCATAAAGTTTCAAAGTTATTACTATGAAATGACAGTACGCAGACGTCACAGGGGCATGTATAAAAATGTATTGTTCTTTTCACGCAGGATAAATATTTTTTATTTTTTAAAATTATTTTCAATGTTCTTTCTTTTCACGTTAGTTCTCTTTTTAAAACTGCGTGAAGAACAGTTGATTATCAACTACATTTGTGGCCAATAATTTCATTCCAGCGTCATAAATAAAGCTGAATTTGTGAACAAGGTTGCCCTAATTGTGTTCATTGAGCATTTAACTATTTTTCTTTTTTTAGCTGGTGTGGTATTAACGGCTAGCAACATTATTGACTATGAGAATGCACCGTCTAAATCCTTCAATTTTACCGTGACCGTGAGTGACGGAACAAATTCAAATACCAAGACGTTAAAAATTGATCTAACCAACGTGAATGAGGCTCCGTCATTTGCCCAGATATTATACAGCATAAGCTCCTCTGAGGCGACGGTAGAACATACATACATACATACATACATACATACATACATACATACATACATACATACATACATACATACATACATACATACATACATACATGCATGCATGCATGCATACATACATACATACATACATACATACCACTGGAGAATATATGGATGTGCTTACACCTGTTTATTTATACATACATTTATTTATAGCTATACTATTACAAAGACAGCAAAAAGAGACAGAGACAAGGAAAGATAAGTGCTTTAAATGACAAATTCATTCTAAAAGTGTTGATGCCTTTATATGCAGTGATTTTATATATCTTTTTAATTTTCTTTTTTTCTTCATCAAATGCAAACTCTGCAATATTTTGTTGGTTCCGCTTTAAGTATATAACTACTAGTCAACGGATATCATTTAGCAATTAATTCGCCTACATATTTGCCCCGGTAATTGCTGTAAAAAGGTATTTCGCTAATTTATTTCTTGATTTATTTAATTAGACAGGAACAGCTTTACCCGATCCAGGATTTGTGGTTTCTGATCCGGATTTCGGGGATACATATAAATACAGCCAAAATTGTGGCAATGCAACTGGATATTTCAAAATGGCATCAGCAAGTGGCATTTTGACCTTTTCAGTCGATTATGACGTTGACTCTGTGTTATATCCAACATCCGTCTTATGCACTGTTATCGTAACGGACGCAGGAGGGTTGACAGGAACAACGTCCTTGTCAATCATGATAAGTAAGTTATAAATATTACATAACATATGTTATATATATATATATATATATATATATATATATATATATATATATGTATGTATGTATGTATGTATACAAGGTAAAACTAAAACAAAATAATATATAATTTTACGACTATTACCGGATCAGCCTTACTAAAACGACCCTATTTGGAAAGTTTCAAATATTATGTGTTTGTTAAATTTCTGACTTGAAGACATCAGAAATGGGATAATGCCGACTCAAGTCACCACCATACCGTTGTAGATAGAAGATTGCTAGAAATGTTTTCTATTTTCTTCTATAGTTTTAATACGATTGTAAGGACCTTGTCTGAATTCTATATTAATTTTCCTTCAATCCATCTACTTTTATTTAGCCGTCTACATACCCCCCCCTCTCTCTCTCATACAGAAATAGTCAAACGAGCGTTAACTTGTACAATGTAAATATAAATATAAATATATATATATATATATATATATATATATATATATATATATATATATATATATATATATACCCAAAAATAGTGTTACAATTTACAAATTTATTCATTTTATCTTCACGCGACTTAATTTAAAGACCCCTCCCATCGTTAATTCCAAAATAAATGAATCTCTTTCATCCTCCCTTCTTCGTGGTATCACAATATAATGATGAGGTAGATGACACTGTTACTTTCCGCCGGTGGTAAAGTTTCCATGGTGGTAAAAGTGTCAATACTTCTCATTTTGTCGATGAAGCAGCTAAATTTCTGTAAGTATATATGTGTTACCGTTATTTGAATATTGTTTTTTCAAGTAGGGGATTTTCTTTCTTTACAAAATCAACTCAAAAAAATTGGGTCAAAATCCTATTAAGTGGTAGCTCTGCTGACTTTTACAATTTCATTTTCTTGTCAGTGAAATGGAAACTGATAATGACTTGGTTAATAACACCTGTCAGGTCTACTATTCGCAAAGGCCGCTATACCGCCATCATCGGCATCGCATTACAAATGTATTCCGAATCTTAAATGTCTGGAGTTCGCTTAACCAGCTGTCCGAGGCTCCAGACACCATTTATAAGTAAACAAAATTTGTGCTACGTCACATCGATGGCAACAGTACGTGCAAACATTTGAACATAATATGACCCTTATCTACGATCAGTGATGAATATGGCTTTATATATATATATATATATATATATATATATATATATATATATATATATATATATATATATATATATATATATATATTAGAATATAATATCATCTCATATATGTCTTTGTCTTTCTATGTATTTATCAGTCATCCTCCAACTTGATATTTGAAGGAAATAACATCAAAATCTCAAACTTTCACGGATTTATTTTATTTTTGGCAATTCATTAGAGGAAGTGATTAGCATGTAAATAGTATGTTGTTTTTTCTCGGCAAAAGAAAGGAAACAACAGAAAATGATCGTGACCTTGATTTAGCAGATATTAATATTGTAATATTCTACCTGTGTATACATTTTCTTCCAGGGGACATCAATGACAATGCACCTATATTTGTCCCCTCAACATACAGTTTCTACGTTAGGTACTATGCGGGCACAGGTACAACCATCGGCACCGTAACCGTCTCGGATGCGGACGTTAGTTTTTATGCTACTGTCACCTTGACTCTGGACCAGACATCCCTGGGAGTGGCCTACTTCGGAATCACAACAGGTGGCGCTGTATACACTCAGAAGTCTGTTAGCTCAATAGGTTATAACAGTTCCACTCTGGACCAGACATCCCTGGGAGTGACCTACTTCGGAATCACAACAGGTGGCGCTATATACACTCAGAGGTCTGTTAGCTCAATAGGTTATAACAGTTCCACGAATTTAATCAAGGTTTGTACATTATATTCATAGTAGCCATGTTGTATGTGTTTTTATTTCACTCTATCATTTTCACTGAGAGCTTGTATTTTTTCAGATAAATAGTATTGCTAAAATGACTCCATCGAAATGGACTAGCAGTTTGACCTTCTTCATAAGGGTGAAGTTGCGTGTTTGCATTTAGATGACTCTCCAAGCTCCGCATATCTACAACTACGATACATTCAATTGTTGTATATTTCTTAGTCTAATAAATCACTATCTAACTGCAGGCTGAGTTATATTTGAAACACTACCGAATCACAAAAGGCTGTACACTTATCTATCTTTGCCTCGATTTGGTTCACTGATGGTCTGACACCTGCACAGTTTTTATATAAAACACATATTTATTAAATTTATTCCAACTTCGATATATTTATTTACAATATAACGATCATTACTTTTTACAAAGCTGCTTAATTTTGAAAAAAGAAACTTTAATTTATACAAAGCGATATTCAAATGATTATGAACGGTAGTGCCAGCTCTGGTGACTTCTTGATTGACGGAAAACTTCTATGACACTATTTATGCAAAATAAATAAAAAAAGATTTTTTTCAGTGCAAAAAGGTTCTACCAAATATTAAAAATTATAATTTCAAATGGCTTGCAAATATATATATTTGCAATGCATCCATACCTGTTTTAAATTTGTAATTTTTCAGAATCTCTTGTGAACCTGTAAAGAGGAAAAGTTATGCTAGAAATAAGGTAGAACTCCAGAGTATTTGCAACAGTCAGGTTCTCAAAAAGCACCGTCGCATGTGTGAATTCACCCTCTGTCATGGCAAATACTGGAAGCAACAACAGGAAGACATTTTCATGTATATAAAAATGGGGGAAAAAGGGCCCTAAAAAGTAATTGCACGGCTATTTTGTGCTGAGTATACGTCGCACATTAAAGCCATTCGAACCACTTCTCTAACATGTTTAAAAATCCCTTCATTTCTCCATTTTGAACCCAACAAAGAACCTAAAAACAGTTTGTTGTTATCAAATGCGCCGGAAGTAACATTTATATGAAAGAAAATAAGATCATGAATTTTCCAAAGCAATTGCTCGTTTGGGAAAAGATCTGTCAGCAAAGAAAAGTACAGTTTCGAGAAGATATACAGATGCTAATCCATATTTTTATCTACTATATAATCTCGAACCAGGCTTGCCGAAACCATAAAATTTACATACAGGTTTCTGGTATTTGCGCACTGAATTTCCTTAGACCTTTCCATTTGTCACTTGGAAAAATGTGATTCTTTTAAGATTTTTATAAATTGCTAAGTTAACGCATACAAAAGCATGAGGAAAAATATCACTTTGCTTTTTATGACAACAATTATTCCAAATACAAAATGTGGCGCTGTTTCAGAATTGTATTGATCACTGAAGTTAAATGAGCAGTTGGGATATATACTGTGTAAATCGCATTTTCAAATCGATGAATACAGACTTATCATGAAGTTGATAATGTTATGGATACGCTTGTTTTGCATAAGAAATGTCTGTTGTGCACACAGCCCTGAATCATTAAGTTTTTACACAACTGTAAGTAATGGAAAATATATACGGAGATAAATTATTGATATCTCTACAATAAAGTACCCCATGGCCAATCGTACGAAACACACTGTGCTTTTAAAACTCATAATAGATTATAAGGTTGACGCTATAATAATAATAATAATAATAATAATAACTCATCATCATCATCATCATCATCATCAAATTACAATCAGATATTCTGACTCAACGCCCATGAACCTTTCCGTGGCAATATCTTCAACATGAATCTTTACCTGGCAAGATCTTCAAAACTCCTAATCCTGGTCATGGGCTTGTGGCATTTTGATTCCATTTTGACTTAACAATAAAATATGAGATCTAAGTAGTTAATGAGGAAATCAAATTTATAATCGTATCCAATGTTCTATATTGCTTCCAAAATGGCCACTTACACGCATCAAGTACTCCATAATGAAAGTGAAGCCAATGTTTGACCTCAGTTATTTGAAGAGAACTCGATGAAACGATTTTAGATTGTTTGCTTAAGAGAAGAGATTGTATCGCCATATTCAATACATATGTCTTCTACAAGGCATACCCTTCTCTCTGTGAGATTGCTCTATATGGACGCAGTCACATTCTACTTTGATATTCGAGGTTCTAATGATGTTTTCGTTTGGTATCACTGAGTACCAAAACGAGGCGATTCTCTTTTCAAAAATCTGGAACTGGCTGCATTATGCTTGGCTGATCATAGAGCACACTCAGCATTTAGGCGTTGTCGGATCTTGTTGCGCTGCGACTAACGGCGACATAGTCGGAATATCTGATCATAAATAGATAGCTCGGTTAAACTATACACATAACACAGGAACTAAACTGAATTAAAATGAATTTGAAGGTTTTGGCAACGGATGGTGGAGGAACTGTAAGAACAGCAACAGTCACAATTGTCGTCTCTGATACGACCACTGTTTCCCTCACTATGGTCGCCACTGGGTATAAAACCTTGCTACAGGATGGTAGAAATGTAGCCTGGATAGCGGTGAGTAGCATTATCGGTCTGGCCATCACTGGATTCCTTGTCTGGTTTATCTGCAAGATCAATAAGAACGGAGCACCGAAATTGAGCTTTAGACAGTAGGTGTTTACTTTTTTCTTCTCATAACCCAGCAAAACGCCCTAAATGTAACAATCAAAAGGGATATAAGAATCATATCTTTGGATCTAAATATATTTAAGAAATTGGTTTATATACAATCTATTTATTAAAGTTATTGCATATGATGCATTAAAAAGCTAGTGTTGATAAATATTAAAATTATATTGGCCATTAGTTATTAGTTCGTTAAATGTGATGTTCCACAAAACAAAAATCGAGACTGGAAAGGCACAGAACCTTTAAACTCGTTTTGAAAAAATGGGTTCTTTTTTCTTTTCTCTTTTTTCTTTCTTTTTTCCTTAGCAAATTTCAGGATAATATGATGGCTAGCACTTTAAATTTTGTGAAATATTTACAGAGAAATCAAACAATACTAGCTTTTAAATTAGTAATTGTTCCGGTAAAAATGTTGAACAATTTACTGTTTTTTTTTTTTTATTTTCTTTTATTTTTTTTATTTTTTTTTTTTATTTTTTTAAGCAGATGCATGCATCTCTGGTTTTTTAAACCACTTCAATATAGATCAAAAGAAATTGGTGATTTTATTGAAGTCTTTGCAGCCATCATAATCTAAACGTTCATTATAATACAGCATGTAATTGAGAGTGAACCTAATGCAAGATGCCAATTTTTAAAGGCAGGGTGTGCAAACCGTCCGTTTGGGCTGGAAAGAGTAGCTAGCATAGCATTAACATGAGCTGCGATTGGTCAAGTAGATGAATCGTGGACATCTGCCCTTATCAAACTTGAAATGACAAGCCTACAACATGTTGTTTGATCTCTTGGTGCAAGTTTTTGCGATTAAAGCTGCTCTTTTCATTTACATGGCATCGATAAGTGATTACCCAACTTTTAATCTTGATCTGTCAATTACTGTGACCAGTGGTTTACTAATCCAACCAGCCAATGAAATCCCAATAAGCAAGTTTCTTTTACGCTACCTTCACACTAACCTAGGTAACATCGGTTTCCTTGTATGGTGGCATTCATGCCTTTAAAACAAAGTGTGAACTTTAGAATAAAAAATGGCAAGCTGCAAATATTTGAAAAAGAAATATACAATGCATGTTGTTATTTTTTTATACAACTGGGAAAAGTAGCCATCCATTAATATACAATCAATCAAATAATTATATAAACCAGAGACGTATCTAGCACAGAGATTGGCAACTGGCCGAAGGATCAAAGGCTCTCGTTGGCACGGTGCATGATAATGAGAGAGCACAATTGTGACAGCCATATTGCGAGTCCATCGCAAGAACACGCGTATTCATTTTGCGTCTCAATATGCCGTTTTGGTAGCTAATTTGTATTTTGAGGTCCTTGTTCTGGGTCTAAACATGAGCATACAATTATATCTTTTAAATAATTTGAACCGCTTTTCTGTTGCAACTGTCAAATACGTACCAATTGCTGTTTCATGCATATCTTCATCTTGAATTTAAACTGGGTATAGTTGGTATCATTTAAAAGCTACAAAAAAGCAACATCTGTTTAAACAGTTTTTTAAGGGAAGTATCTAGGATATATATAAGCATCAAGTCTTATCTCTGATATGACTTGAACCACTTTCCCGTCGCAACTGTGGTATACATACCAATTGCTGTTTTATGCATTCCTTCTTGCTCCATTGAGTCGTCATATTTGGTGTCTTTTTAAAGCTAAATACATTTTCAATAGGCTGCACGACATTTGAAAAAGCATATTTCAAATTTAATGGCAGTAAATATGACCTTAATTGCTATCTCTGAAATAACCCAAATCTCCTTAATAACGCATGCGTCGAATACATATAAGTGCTTTGTTTTATGCATTTCCCAATTTTGTAAGCAATTAGGTCATGTATTCTATCATTTAAAAAGTTAAATAATATTTTCTGTCCACTGCAACACACAATTTCAAATTTAGGGCAGTATCCAGGTCAAACTTAACCATAAAAAGTTAGTATTGAAAAAACCTGAACTTTATTACTATTTATACTGTCTTGTAGTTTAACTGTTCTTATTCCTGTATCTTCATCATTAATTCATAGAGTTTGATTTGGTTTTATATAAGATCTTAATTAATTTTCTATAAATTGATCCAATTTTTCTAGGGTCTTAATATTATTTGTTAGGCATTGTTTAGTGGTAAAATCATGCATAAAAATCATACAGTCACAATCTAACAACACTGTTTTAATCAAAGATATTTTGCTTTTTTTATGATTAAGACACATGTGCTTCTGTGTTTTTTTTTCTCAAACCTTAGGTTCAATTTCTTATTGATAAAGTATTATTGTGCTGTCATCTCTTTTTTTTGGTAGACCACATCAAGACCAAAAATGTTTTAAAAAAAAAGATGTATAGCAGCACTGAAGCACTTCATTACAACCCTTCTCTCTCTCTCTCTCTCTCTCTCTCTCTCTCTCTCTCTCTCTCTCTCTCTCTCTCTCTCTCTCAATATTGACAGATGTGTTTTAGGTTTGTCAGTTTATTGGTTTACAATGAGATTCATCAGGATCCAACTCCTCCAAAAGTTCATTTGCTTCTATACTCTTATAAAGTATTTATGATGTCTAAGTTCTCAACCAATTTATAAATCAAAGACCGACAAGCAAATTTGAATGGTCAGGAAATTGGTAGCGATACTTGCGCCAAACATGTATTACTTGTGTCGACGATGTCGCTTAATTGTCTTAACGATTTGGTAAAATATAAAACTCTATCCTTATTCAAATAAACCAAGTGAGAAAACAATCCGTAACAGATATGACATCCAGTGGAGGCGCAAGAGGGGGAGGGGAGGGGGTCAATTGCTCCCAGGCGCCGGTCGATTGGGTGGGGACGCCGTCGCGAGTTTTTTTTTTTTTTTGCAGCTGTAACCGGGGCATAGATGGGGGGGGAGAGGTTGTTGGAGGTTGGCAACTGACATAAAACAACTGTTCTCTGTGGCAAAGTAGGGGCGCTACAAAAGAACATTTCCCCCGGGCGCCTTGAACCCTCGCGTCACCACTGATGACATCGGTAGCGAAATACGTAGTTAGCGGATGTTTGCATTTCAGACTAACTTGCCCCGGCTCAAGCGTACAGGCGCACTGACCTGGACACATTTCTTGTCGATACTCTAATTTCAGTGTTGGATTACCCAATAGGCAGACTAAGCACCTGCTTAGGGCACCAGCAAAGCAGGGGCACCAAATAAAAAATGAGAAATTACGTTTTGTTTTGCTTTTTTTTCAATTACAATGGGGGGGGGGGGGGGCGGGCACCATAATTTTTTCAGTGCTTAGGGCCTATAAAGTTCTTAATCCGGTCCTGCCTAATTTGCATATGAAAAGATATCCCACGCGCTATAACAAAGGCGGTACCTTGCAAATCTGTTCTATAGATCTTCCAGTATAAGGTATAAGTGAGCGCATAATTTTTGTGACTGATTGCACAGTTCTTGAGTTGTCGGTATCATCCACATAAGCCGAATATGCTACGCTCTTTCTTCGTCTCTCCACAGATGCTTCGGTAGACAGAAAACTCACGCAATGCAAGAGCACAACAGGGCATCGAAACCAATGGAACCTGAGAGGAGTGAAAAACCTGACAACAGAGCACCGAAACCAATTGAACCTGAGAGGCATGAAAAACCTGAGAGAGCATGGCGTAACCTTTACGATAGATTCAGAAAGTATCATTCATGTGTTCTAACACCACATTTTTACAAAATAGATTATTCTAAATTTACTCAATTTACTTCCTACTTTATTTCATCACATCTCCCTGTCGTAAAATGTTTCCACTTGAGAACGCACTCAAGTATTTTTTTTTCCTCTGTAAAAATGTTATGAATTCAAAGTTAAGGTCAGTATCTCAAATGTTAGAACGCAAAATAAATAACCCAATCAACATCATTCTCTGATTGTCGATTTTGATTTACAATGAATCTTTTTGAGAGTCTTCCTGAACAAATTTTTAAAAGTTACATCTGAAAAACATGCGAAAAAATGTCTTTGGACAGAGTTTAGCTTTTGTAGGCTGTCTCTTAATTTGTGTGGTATAACTCCTCGCGCTCCTACCTTAGTTGGTACGATTTATGTCTGCGTTGTCCAGACTTGTCTGGTCTCAACATTTGGTCATTTTCTCTTGTCCTTTTCTTCCGACACGGGACTACCGTGCTACTGCTACAGTTGCGTTACGCCGAAACCTTACACGAAGTCCACATTTTGTTGTTGCACTCCAATTAACACATGAAGTGAACAAGAGAGTGAACATTTATGAACAAGGCAGTGAGTTATGGTGAACAAGAGTAGTGCACTAAAGCGAACAAGGTAGTACACTATAGAGAACATAGTGGACATGGCATTGCAATAAAGTGAACAAATAGTGCACTATAGTGAACAAGTTTGTGCACTATGGTGAACCATGTAGTGCACAATAGCAAAAAGGTACATCAGACACAACTGGAAATATCTTGGTATACATGTGTTGAGATATTGCATGACTTTAGGAATTTGTATTATTTTCCAAATGAATAAATCAATGAATGAATACGTGCGTTAATGGTTGAATGCATGAACAAAAAGTGGCGTATAGTTATTTCAACAGTTGTTAGATATAAATATGAGCATCAAAATAGTTACTATGCCACGATCACCGTGTTGATGTAGAAAGGTTCATCTCCTTGTCAGTACCCTATGGGCACAGACAACTAATTCAGTTCCCATAGACCGTAATGTTAATGTTTGGCCAAATTACTATACTTTCGTGGTAAGATAGGCAAAACACGCTTACATTCGACGTAGGTTCCCACTATCAAAATCCAGCCCGATGAGATATCCCCGTTTACATCCAGTAGTACCTGTGCGGCGACAGCGATACTATTAAATTAGTTTAAGGTTCAAGTCAGCTGTTGCTGTTGCGTACAGTTTAGCTATACATAGTTTCTTTTTCCGAAGAATGACGTTAATTTTTTTCCAGTAACTATTTTCAGCCAATCAACGACCTTCATTCTTTGAAATGCTGTATATGATATACCACCACACATAGCCTGGTTCCGTAGTTCATAAACTAATTACACTATAGTTGGTTGTTACCATATTCGACCTTTTGTGCTGTATCCTGTTGTCGGTCAGGATTTTGAAGTCCACAAGGTTTGTACTTCACTGTTCTCGACGACTTTTTTCTGGTTTGAGATCGTGCCACGTGATGATATACTCCGAATCCTATTTCTTAGACAGCTGCCAGTGAACTGCTAGGCTTAGTTTTTAATTATTATTATAATGATTGTTACTATTATTATTATTGCTTTTGTTGATGATGATAGTGATATAGATTGTATTATTATTATTATTATCATTATTATTATTATTAATATTATTGTTATTATTATTATTATTATTATTTTTATTATTATTATTATTATTATTATTATTAATTTTTTTCAGGATTCAGTGGTGAGAGGTCAATCCCCTAATGAATTTCCTGATGAAAACAGTATTTTTGTTTCATTTTTTTAATTTTTAGAATTTTCACCCATAATCAATATTCTAGTGACTTTTTAGTCCTTTCTTTTTGCACAAAGATGCATCAGTAACGAATTGTTGTGGACCTAGTTTGCTAACTGAGGAAACAGACGTCTGGAAAAATTCTAGCTTGATTACTCCAAATAATTGAAGATTTCCAGCATCAAAATGATGTTCAAATACAAAGACTTATTACATGCCCATTCAGTCTTACATGGTTGATCTGGCGTTTGATACAGATGTTAAATTTGCATATCATTCACATTGTGTAGATAAAATACTTTACAAGCATAAAAATGGAATATGTAATAAATACAAAATCGCATTCGTGTTTTGTTCCGAGTGGAGGGGAAAATTAAAACTCGTTTGATATGCCGTCAGAATACGTCTCGATCTAACGGCCTTGATGTATACATCTTTCATCCGACTCGGAACAAAACAGATGTGTAATTTTGTTTATTGGTGGCATTTAAATTGGAAAAAAAGAGAAAGATATTGTGCACAAAAAATAACTTTATTACAGATTCAGAGTCTTAGAAAATCTAACTTTCATTGCACCTACTGTGTATAAGGTATACACCTACCGTGTATAAGGTATACAACTACTGTGTCTGAGGTATACACCTACTGTGTCTAAGGTATACACCTACTGTGTATAAGGTATACACCTACTGTGTTTAAGATATAGATACTTTTAGGAATAATTTCTGCTGTGTATTCAGACGTTTAACAAGATCTTTTATTCTTGCACATTTGCTGTATAATATTCCAATAATTGCTCGAGATCCTGTTAATTATCATTCACAACTTTGTAAACTGTTACAATCAATGTACTGACGACTATGCCTACCACTGACATATAGAAATCTTGTTATTATAGCTAGGACGAGGTGAAAATGGTAGAAATAACTCGGATGACGATGCCCTGTTTATGGCGTCGGCAAATATATAAATGTATAATTTTCCTTCAGTAAATTCTGCTTCATAAGATCTTTGCAACAGGATACATAGAAAGTCTATCTGTTGATGGTGATATGAAATCAATGTTCAGATGTTTTGAATATTTACGATGTAGATCTTGAGTAATGTTCATACAGCACTATTTAAAAAAAAATTTTCTTTCTTTCTTTGTGAAATGTGTGTGAAATTGATAGTAACAAATAATATCACCTGATTGTTTTTGTGCACTGTATGGTTTTTAAGATTAAAAACAACATAGTAATATGTTATTGTTTCCCATTGTGTTTTGTACAGGAGATGAAACAAAGTTTCTTTCTAAATATGAATCCAGAGGTGGAGGTCGCAACAATTTTCAGCTTGAAATTTAGTATCAGATTTTTCGCTCAATTATGGCAAAGGATTTTAATTATATACATAATGTTGTAACGTCTTGTGCAACCAATTAATAGCACACCGTTTCTGTACCATTTCTTTTTCTTGCCTTTTGTAATCGTTTCAATCCCCGATGGTGATGTTGCGTTCCGTAGCCCCAAGAGTAGGATCATGGATATTTTCTGAGGAGGTTCGAGTTAAAAGGGTTGTTTGCCTCGCAACAATATGACCAAAATTTCTTCGTTTTTTTACTATGTAAAGAGTTCGACTTTTACCGGAAGAAAAGACGGGGAAGAGAGGAAGCGCTAGAGTGAACACGTCCATCTTCCATGAACCCTCTCTGAATCCGTCCCTGCCAGTTACTAATATCGTCCTTTATCCATCATTTTTTCATCTCCGTGACGTTGCGTACCATTTCGTACCGTTCCAAAGCAGTGTGCTGTTCCTGAGAAATTGTGCCATTCTAGCCAACAGTTTTTCTAATCAGATTATCTCGTTCTCGTAGCTTCCATCCTTTTCTGCAACGTACCGTACAGTTTGCGTACCATTCCGTATTCGTAACGTTCATCGTTTTGCAATAGACTTTAAAAGAATTAAAATATTTTTATTTGGCCTAGAATGAATCTTAGGCAAGGACTCAAGTTCAAGGGTATGGTCGCTGAACCAAAACATCTCTTTCTCCGGTATTAGATTAAATGAAATATTTGATTAGATTATGCGCGCGCGCGCACGCACACACACACACACATGTATGCAAGGGGATATGTTGCAGACGACTCCTTCCGATCAATAAAATCGGACCTGGGGGAGAAATGTAGCTTCCAATCAATGTACGAGTTCAGGAGCTGCTGTGTGCATCAGATATCACTTGGACTGTAACTATAGCAAATATGGACATATTGTGTTTGTAACATCTTTTCCAACCGATTTAGCATACAGTTTGCATAAAGTATCGTATGCCTACCGTTTGGTACCCTTTTGTTATGCAATTGCAACATTTCGTTGCCGTATCGTCTCTAACCGTTTTGCTACCATGGCTTTACTTATTTACAGTCCAACTGAAAATTACTGTTCGGTATGGTTAGCCCAATGCATACCACTCATTGGCCTACTATTACTAAGTATTTGGAAGCTTTGGTGGCTCATTGGTTACCGTGTCAGTCTCGCGACCAGAAGGGTGTGGTTTCGAATCCTACCCAAATCGGTCTGGGTTGGCCGCAGTGGTGTGCCTCTAAGTAAGACATTTTACTCCAATCTGCCTCGATACGATATCATAATATAATATCATTTCATATGTTCATGTGTTGTGTTACAACTGAAAATAATGTAACAGAAATAAAGTGAAACCAACAATTTAAGTAAAACCAACAAGCAATTTAAGTGAAAATTCAAAAGACACTTACATTAACGTGAATTAAAATCCAAATAATCCAATAATACTATGTGTCCAAATCACAAGTTCTAAATATAGAATGTTCCGAATTAATTCCAGTAGCCTTGAATGTCCTGATGTGTCAGTAGTCTTGAATGTTCCGATATGCCTGTATGATGTAATCCAGAATGTCTTTGAATAAATTCACATAAATCAAAAAGTCAAGTATTAATCTCATATGAGAACGAGCACATTTAGTAATTCCAATGAATATTTCAAATAAATTATTCCTCTCTCTCTGAATTTGCTCTGATTTTCACAACTGTAGCATCTGATTACTAAAATATATTCCTTAATAGACTGATCTTAATAATATGAAGTTTAGTATATGCATGAAATCTTGTTTACCAAACCTGTATAAATATAAGGATAAGTCACCTGATAGAATATTCTAGAATATGAGTAACTCTAAAGGAGTTAATCTAATCTTTTTGTAAAATACTACATAAAAAAGACTGACCTTGAACTCAGATGTTGTAAATATGTTGTTTACAAAATGACTAAAGTACAACTTACCTCAAGGACACATATTATAAATTCAATATACATAACAGTTCTTAAACATCAATCAATCAACGATCAACCCTACTAGTTTCATAATTATAACGTTTTCTCCTGGTACCATTTCTGACAGTTTTCATTCAGTACAGTACTCGTACCGTTTTCACTTCCGACCGTTTTCTGTTTCTGCAAAAGACGCTGTGGCGGCGCGAGGGTTCGAGGCGCCCGGAGAGAATGTTCTTTAGTGGCGCCCCTATTTTGCCACAGAGAACAGTTTTATGTCAGTCATCAATCTCCCTCCTCTCCCCCCCCCCTTCCTAAATATACGTTTTGTGAAGAATTCCCCCGTTACATTAAGGTGAAGGTGAAATACTATGAACATGTTAGCTGCATAAAAAAGCTCCCGACGGTGTCCCCTTCGCCTGGCGCCCGAGGGAAATTGCCCCCTCCCAACCCCTCTCGCACTGCCACTAAAAAGACGTGTCAGTGACTGTATATTCATTCTGCTCAATCAATGCACATGATCTTCTCGAAGTCTTTGTCATCCATATATCAAAGCATTAATTACTGTGAATTCATCTATGTTTCTGGGTATCAGTTCTCGCGATTTTGTGAAAAATGTACATTTTTGTTAATACTTAAATTCTTGGATTAGGGAAGTGGTCCTATCGTTTCCACAGACGGATCATTGTTCGTTGGGTCTTTAAATGTGTGGTTTGTATCAACCATGAAATTCGCGATAATTGGCGCACCACGAAAAATAATAAATTCACTGTACTATTGAACAACAATTTTCCAAAAGAGTTTCTTTAAGGTATATTGTTCATGAGAAATGAGATTTTTTTTTTCATTGATATAAAGAAGAAATGGATATTATAACCAATTATATTAACAGATTTTAAAAGATAACCCATTTTATCAGTTTGAAATCAAATCAAGAAAATAATGAAAATACATGATTTTTTTTGTTTTTGTTATTATACTAGAATGCAGTAACGCGACCACGGTATAAAAATTTGAGGAATACGACAAGATTAACAGTTTAATACTTTGCAATTTATTTCACTTGCATGTATCAAAATGGGAAGACAAAGTCACATTGAGCATCCAGAGTAAGCACCGAATTATTTACATACAATATAGGTTCAATGCTGCACCTTGCTATTTCCAACTGTATCGAAAGAAAATTAATAAAATTTCTTTTTTTTTTTTTAGATGTGAAATGTCTTTAATTCCTGTTGAAGTGTGAAGGGTTACAAATTTAAATGTTTTAAAATTTGTCAGTCGATGTGTGGGAAACATTTAATTCGTTTGAATACAACAGTATAAGATAAGGTTCAGTCATAAAAAAGATTTTACTTTTTACGTTGTTTAATTAAATCTATGTCCAAAAGTCGGAGCATCATATAACGGTTTAACAACCTCTCAAGTCCTCAGAGTGATTCCATGCTGCTTTGGGTTTATAGGTCAGATCAATATGTATTGTGACCAATATACGAGTTACGTGCCTTTGCACTGTTATAAGTCGTTCCGAGTAAAAATGGGTTGCCCTATACCGGATGCTCATTCGAAATCAATGTGTATATGCCTAAATTCGTCTTGTTGTCTTTTTTACAGTGACAGTAAGCTTGTGAACAAGATTTATTGTTTAAACTTACGCTTTATTGTATCATGTAACCCCTGAAATCTCTTATGCTGTACACCGAATAACCCTCTGACCTTAGAGCCCTCCAATGCTTTAAAAGACAAAATCTGTTGTAATAATGTTCAGACTGTCCACCCATCTATCGCATACGTCTTACTAAAACTGACACCACTGCGCAACTATTGACACCTTCACTGCTCTACAGTGTGTTTTGTCACTGCGTTAGAAAGTGTTTTGACCATTTAATAACCTTACAAACGTAATCGTTTTCAAAATTTACAATGCAAAGCAATGTATATGTCATTTCTTGAGATGGTGACATGGTATGCATACAACTATAATATTATTCATAAGAGCATAATATAGCTTTAACTTCTAACATGTATAGAGCATATGTGCTGTAACTCGAGAATACTATTTTAAAAATTTCGAAACAAGATTTACAAAGCGCGAAGTATGGCTTTGGAGTAACCATCGAGTAAATAGGAACAGCCATAAAGTATTGGCCATAATTAGTAGAGAACATAGTCTATGAACAGAGAGATCCCTTAACACGTTGTGTATCAACTATGCGTATGGATAAAAACTGCCGGACTGCTATATGTATGTGTCATGTTAACATCAACAACAAGCAACAACATAAATAAGTAGTATACCAGATAAACAATAGCATTGAATTCCCCAGCAAATATATAAAGTTGAGAGAGAGAGAGAGAGAGAGAGAGAGAGAGAGAGAGAGAGAGAGAGGGAGAGAGAGAGAGAGCAATATAATCAAACAGGTTAATGAATTGAGAATTACAATTAGTTCCATGCAGGACTCGAATTCGTGCCGAGAGTAACGACGCGGCAGCTATCGCCTAGCTCTCGTACACCAGCGCACTAACCTAATCGGACATACGCAGATCCCCTAAAAAGGATGGAACAATGTCGAAGGTAAGAACTCGTGGTGCACGAGAACTCACTCACTTGACAAGCACAATTTAGCATTCAATTATATGTACAAACCACTAGATTTCCATTTAGAAATGCAAGGTATATACATGAAATTACAATTGTAAATTTACACCTATATACCAAAACAGACAGGGGAAGTACTTATTTCTGGATCCTACATTATAAGTATGGATACATGATGATGTGAAAACAAATTATATAGAATCACATACATACACACGCACACACATACGTGTATATATATATACATATATATATATATATATATATATATATATATATATATACAGAATTATCAGTAATGTAAAATAGTGAGATGATTTATTGATGAAATAAGTATAGCTTTTAACTCTATAAAGGATTAATCATATTTCTGTGTTCTGTTTTTACTGTGCATATGATAGCTCGGCTTTACGATAATTATGTAAGTGGTTGTCAGTCAGTCAGTGAATTATATATCATGTACAAAGATTGATAATCTCTTGTGAACAGCAGAAACTGCGATGAAAGCAGAGATAACATGAACATCAACGAAAGTGGAGAGCGAGCAGTTAGAGATTCCAATATTGATTATCTCTTGCACCTTGTTTAAAATTATCTGGCCGGCTACCAGTTGCCGTGATTTTATTTTTTTTTATTTTTATAAATCGCGAATCACTCAATATGTATTATGGAGCCTTATCTTTATCATCAGGAGAAAAATCATGGATTAAACATTATTTTCTGAGTCTTTACCTTTTTTAAATTTACAAAGATTGGCATTAGATAATCCACAAGAAAGACATATTTTGACATGCCTGTAATGATGTCACTTTACTAGTTATCGTGATTCAAAATTAACTTTTAACTTTTTTTAATTTGGGACCGAGGGGGGGGGGGGATTACTTGTGATTTGCGAATTCGTTATTTCAGCAAACGGCTTTATATAAATCAGCAGCATTAAATGTATGACAAAATAAATATATATTACAAAATTACTACGTACCGTACATTAGTATACGTCAACTGAAAGTTCCAATCACATGTTTGTACCTCCAATTTGGGCACAATGCTTGATGAAAGGGAGACAAACCGTATGGTTTTTTATTTGTTTTTTTGCGTTTAGTTCGCTTTACTTGAATTTCACATCGAGGTTAGAGATTACATGGTATCCATCATGTAATAAGGATGTGTGCATGCAACAAATACCAACATTCTTATTTATAGTACATGTATTATTTATTACACGGAGCGCAAGCGAGCTGTTATGGTAAGACGCATCATAGAACAGTGGTCCATTCGAAATACCTTCGTTTGGGGTTTTATATTTCCGGATTCTCTGATGATGTACTCTGTATGAACGCTTCAGTAGAGAATGTAAATTTCAGAACCAAAATAAAGCACAGATTTTACCTAATATAAATTCATGACTTAGAATATATTTCAGATGTGCAAAAAAGAACTGTTTGATGAACAATTGGAAGGAATAAATAGAGTTGTGCGATCAACTAACCAAATTAAACAGAAAGAAAATGGCGGCCATCGTGGTTTGTGATACGAATGCATGTGTTCGTATTTTTGTAGATAAAAGAAATGAACAAAATCAAACATTTAAGTTTGCACGCTACCATCCACTCAGTAAATCATAGCAAAAGTGTACTGAGGCCATTCAAAGGGCAACTTTTACATTCTTAAATCCGAATGGGGGCACTGTGACAGATTTGCGAATTACAAAGCTAGAATACTCAGTGCAGACTCCGTGAAAGCAATCAATATTACTATGTACAAAGATATCATTCTTATATGAACGTGTGTGTGTGCGTGCGTGTGTGTGTATGTAATAGAGAGGGGGAGGGCTTTTGAAGTTGTGGGACTAACAAACTCAAATATCGGCTTCGCTGACGTTTAACTCATTCTGGGTTTGAAAACGACTAGACAAAACTAACTTTCGTTCCCTTATATGCAGTTTTGTCCACAAGTTTCCTGGAACAGTGTTAGACTCCAACAATCCGTTTCCAAGAGAATCATGCTATCAGATGTAATTTTGTTTCAGTTATAAACATGCAGGCACATTGTTTTTCGATCGACATGTGGGTAATCCATAATGATAAACAATGTTACTAGAAGTCTAATAAAAATATCTTACGTGATATGTGGTGGCACATGAGGAAAACAATCATCATTGTTTTCATTAAGAAGTGTCGCCCATTTTAAATTTAACAATCAGAGCACTGCTGTAGCACTGGACGTGAATGCAGTTGAATTCAGTTGGAATGTATCTGTCCCCTCTAATTTCGTCACATCGTGGCCCAGTTTAGTGGGGATTTGGATATAATCCAGAAAACTAACATTATAGTATTCAACGAAAGCTACTCTGACTACAAAATAAACAATAGGAAATGGTTCTTTGTTTTTTACAGTGTTTAAGAAACAGAGTCATGTAGACATTTAGGTGTTAATGTGTCAAAGAATAGCAGCAAAGATAAAGAAGCTAAAGATAAACTTGTAAGTACGTTATTCAGTTGTATTAATATTGGCGTAGATAAGAACGGATTTAATCAGCTCACAGCTAAGATTTTGTATGGAACTATTGCAACAACCGAGCGTTGTATGGTTGTATAACTTGGTTTACCTCATTCCCTTCGAATATACTTGTTCTAGATAGAGGACATCGATTTTGCGCTAAGCATATAAATGTTATCTCTAGATATACACGAAATGACGCTGTGTTAAGCCTATTAAGTATTTTACCAATTGAAGCTTACATCGATATAAAAAGACCTAATTTTCTTTGAGCAGCTGTGCAGGCTGTCTGCAGTTTATTTTGCAAAACTTAAGTATTTTTACTCCTTTTTTTTAGCTATCAGATTCCAAGATTGCAAGTTAAACAAACTGGCTTTATTCCAGAAATGTATAAACTGCTGGATATATTTAATCTAAAAGACATTATAGAATCGTACATTCTTCAAGGTCGATTCCCGTTTAATAAATCTGAATGGAAAAGTATTGTTAAATTCCAAGTCCGTTTGTTATATGAAAATGCTTTAAAATGTAGACTTTATGAAAATATTTATCTTGGTCGATTTCAGAAGTTATTGCTAATAGAAGTTTGATTCCCCCTGAAATATGGGAAGTAGGGGGAAACAACTCCAGGATCTCTTGAGTCATGTCGGCTCGTTGCCAATATTGTGACTTAACTTTTTTCATCTCAGGAAGAAACTGCATGTACTCATTGTCAAAAGTCTGCACTTTAGTCTTTGATCATTTTCTATCCGAGTGTAGCTTTCGTACACAAGACAATGACAAGTTTTGGTGTCATACTATTGATAAATTTGGGGTGCACGTTTACAAGCAGTTAGATTCAATGTCCAATATTGATTTGGTGAATACTCTCTTAGCAATGATGACCCGTGTTTGTTAATTCTTTTAAGCAATGAACAACCGATGTATTTCCATCCCATATGTATTTTAACTGTTGCTTCCATATGGAGAAAATATACAACAATCTTTTGACTGTATCGATGCTGATAATAATTAATATGTTCTTAATTAAAGATTTGTCAGTATCCCTATAATTTAGTTTATTAACACGATTTATTCTTTGTGGTTCATCATTGGTAGTATTTACATAATCGCAATGGATAACCATCAAAATATTTTTATATGAAGGAAGTAATGACTGCATTTGGTAAAGAATGTTGTAGTAAGTATATTGTGTTTGCCACCAGTGCTAATGAGATTTGCTGTTACTTCCGTATGTATTACTAACCGTTTAAGGTTTAGTAACGATAATCATTTCATTAATTTTCTATAGCTGTATTTCCATTTCGCTGAAGCAGGAAATCTTCAAAGCTACTCTGCAACCGTGCCAGTTGTGTTCTCTTAAATGGTAATCCTGCTGTTATAACGTGTAGAACAAAATGTTGAAAACTAATTATGACCTGATGATATATTAAGTTATTTTTCCTTAGTTCTCATGGTGAATGTTCACCATAATACATAGTTTTACACAACAAGGCATCACCAACTTTGTAGTTATGTAGTCTGTGAAAAATAATTTAATTTAAATGTAAACAATAAGAATAATGTAGAATACAGAAGACAAATTTATCCTGTACCAAACTGGAATTCTACTCCAATACCCATTAGCCAAATTTGACATGTAGGTTTCCCTTGATGATATAAAACAAGCTGTCTTACAATCTATCGAAAGATCACATCAAAGTCACTGTGACCAACGAGACCCGATGTAGGTTCTTTTCATACTGAATGTGGAACGTTCTTTCAGAGTATCTGGATGAGTGTCCCACACCACATCAGTAATGCACTTGAGTGGATCCTCTCACATGGCCAAGGCATTAGTAAAGGTTCTGATGGACAAAAGGGTCCTCAACAGAGCAGAGTATTATTTGAACTTCAGGTATGCCATTTCAGGATTTTAACAACTGTATGGTATTTCAAAGAAAAATGGTAGGAATAATTTAAATGTTTTCTTTTTTCTTCTCAACTTGAGCACAATTTACTGTCATAATTATACCTTTTCAAGTTCCGAGTAAGTTAGCATTCAGTATTGTGTATAAATGATATATCATACAATGATTCTCCTTCTCAAGGCTTTGGTAAGCATCACCAATGAAGCTGCAAACATTATCACATATTAAGCAAGAACTAATTTTGATATTACATGCATGTTGCCAATCTACTTGGAGTACTAACACGTGCTGCTTAGACTACCTGACATTGTTACTTCATATGTGTCTCTGTTGCTCTGCATCCAAAAACCCCACATTAACTTTGTTATGTATGCAACATTTACCAACAGTAATTATTATTATAATAGTTGTAATAATCTATAAGTAGATTACACACGACACATGTTAGAAGATACATGTTTTTATGATAATAGCAGAAACACTGCTGAGCTTGAAGTTTTCCATCAGCACATCCTGGTGTACTGTGCCAATAGATTTTCATACATCACTCCAATGTACTGGATTAGGAATGGGCTAGCTGATTTGGATAATAATATTCATACTAGCCCAGGTGTACTGAGTAAAAAAACAAAAACAAAAAAAACCCCAACAACAACAAGGAGAGATAGTGTAAGTTTTTTCTTTACTACAGCAACACATCCAAATAATTTCATATATTGCTTGTTCATTATGATCCCTACTCGGACATCAAGGTGTTGCATTTTTTTTGACATATACAAATAATCAAAATTTTGTGTTAGGTGTAAGTCAATTTGCAACAGTGTACACTCATTTTTGACATTTGTGATGGGGAATCATACTATTGTCATGCATACAAATCTTGTAATTATTATGGTTATTATTCTAAATATTTATTATGATTTCAACACTGCAAGTCCAATAATTAGACAGAATGCTATTTGTATAGCACTTTAAAACTAAGGGACTGAAACACATTATTAAGTATTTCTGGGACTCATGGACTCTCCTTATGAGGTTTATGGAAATGGATGTCATGACGATTACTGGTAAATGTCCATTCATGAATATATTTTGCCTTCTAAACATTGCTGGGAAATAGCATCCTGTCTCGAGTAGTTCCCTGGAGAAAAAAATAAACCTTTAAAGACAAATGCATATATGTAGCTAACAAATAGCCCACCACCACTCCTTTAGAGAATTTGTCATGAGGGTCTAATAAAGGCTGGAAAGTCAAGATGGGTTAGTATGGGGATGTTTGTCATACAAAAAAAAAAAAAAAACAACATTTTTTTTCGTTAAACAGGTATCATCAATACTACAACAAAAAAGTGGCAGATTTTCCTTGCAAGGAGAAGAAAACACCCACCCACATCAAAGTAATTATACAGAAAGCCCTTATCTCTCGACTAGGGGACAAGCAGAATATGAGGGGAGAGAAGAGAACTAAAGAAGGACGATTCCAGAAGAATTAGTAGACACGTGGCACCTTAAGAATCCCCATCAACTGAACTTTTGGTGAAGGAGAAGATCTCTTGATTTGAGAATTAACAACGTGGAAAATGAGCAGGTGTCTGCTATATGGAAGTGTCGGCTTTGGCAGGTTACACTGTATATAATAATCTGTAAATATCGGCAGTTGAAAATAAAGTATAATGTAGTATTTGCAATTATTGAAAACTCTCTATATTTATTATTTCCGCCATTCTAGACCACAAAGTTTATAGGGCAGAAATAGACTGGTGCTTAAAAAATCTGAATGAAAGCATTATCATACTGCAATAAAAGGGTAATAGTATGCGTAGTTACGAAAAAACAAAGACTGAAGTAACTTGTGTTTGTTTATATACAAATTCTTACACATAAGACAGTGTCAAAGTGCTCTCTAGCATATAGAAGATGAAGGCAGTGTACAGGCCGAAGGCATCGGGATACTTGTCATGTATCTTTTTTATCTGAAGATCAAGATGGCCACTATCGCTTAACAGGCTTGAGGCAGCTGCTCCAGATTTTTGTGCCGTTTTTCATGATTTATGTGCTTGTTGTCTGTCTTCGTCTACGTTATTGTGTTCATCATGCATTGGCTGTTCTGTTGGAATGTGTTTCATCATCTTCTTGTTTTGGAAGCGAGAGTTATTATACTTTTTCTCAGCCGTCTTGCTCCACTGCTACAACAACCTTTGAATATACCGCCATCACGTGATATTCGCCAGTCCACCCGCTATGATGGACCCTCATTAATTGCTTTAAATGACCTCTCCTTGTCTCTTCCCTCAACATTGTGCACCAGACTAAACGACCTGGGACTACATTCCTCATTACTTAAATGTAAACGGAAGCGAAAAAAAGAAACGTTGTTTCAAAGCTGGCCGGCGTAGAACAGTTATCTCCCTTTCGCCATTTCCGGCACAGCAAGTTGAAAACTCGGTCGTTAATTTAAATAACTTAATTCAAATTCCTCTGAAATCATCAACCTTTGTGTCAACTATCCAAGAGATACCAATGCGCATCGCATTATTCAATGCCCAATCAGTAGGACCACCGGAAAAGCGCACAGAAATAGTTAATTTTATCAACGATCAGAATATCGACATCTTTTTCCTGACAGAAACACGGCTAAAAACATCAGTCGATGAGCCCAAGTGCGCGGATCTAACACCTCCCGGTTACTCCATCAAGTCGTTCCCCCGCCACTCCCGCGGAGGTGGAAATGCTGTCATCGCAAAGAACTCCATAATCAACCGTCTTAATCACACTACAACCTTCAATTTCTACCACACATCGTTTGAACTAGCCCAAACCACACTCACACTGGAACAGACGTCAGTCCATTTTTGCTGCCTCTACCGCCCTCCTCCTAGTAGAAAAAAACAAGCTGACTGAATCTCTCTTTTTGGAGTAGTTTCCGAATCTCTTGGAGTATGGAAATTCGATAGGTGGCGACCTGATTATTCTTGGAGATTTCAACTTTCACATTGACTGTCCTGGAAACACATACACATCAAAACTCCTAGATTCCATTCACGTTTTCAACCTCAAACAGTCAGTTAGCCAACCCACCCATAAACATGGTCACAGTTTAGACTGGATTTTTCATAGACCTGATGATAATATTCTGCAGTCCTCACTGGTGTCCCACGAACTTGCATCAGATCACTTCTGCATTATATGCCATCTTGACGTATCAGTCCCTAACCCCCCACCTTTTTTGCCACTAAGAGAAACCTCCGTATGATAAATAGAATCCAACTAATGCATGACATCCAAGCAATCCTAACAACTTTGTTACCTCCTACAGCAGAACAACTTGATAACTGCATGCGTTCATTGCTTGACAAACATGCCCCAGTAACAAAGTGCAGAGTGTCAATTCAAAAATGTTCTCCGTAGTATAGCAATGTTAGGGACCAGCTTCCCACTGTTAAAAGAGACCGCCGTAAGGCTGAGAGGCTTTGGCTTTCCACCAGACTCACTATTCACAAGCAAATCTACGTAGCCGCTAAGAAGAATGTTACAAACATTGTCCATGCAGCCAAATCAGCCCACTACAGTACTACGATTACTGAAAGTTCCAGCTGCAAAGAGCTCTTCGAGATTACTAACAAGCTAATGTCAAGGAACAAATGTACATCACTTCCAACGATCTTCTCTTCAGTCGACCTTCCGAACCAGTTTGCAAATTTCTTCCGTGACAAAGTACAAACCATTATAGATAAGCTTGACAACACAATTTAAATTGACTCGTCGTCGCCATACAGTAGCGATACAGAATTTCAGCGGCAACCGTTAGCAGCATTTTAACCTATCTCTATGGACTTAGTACGTACAATCATGATGAAGAGTGCCCCAAAGTCATGTGAAATTGATCCGATTCCTACATCACTGCTGCTTGAGTGCTTAGATCCAATATTGCCTTCACTAACTGATGTTATTAATTCTTCTCTTTCGTCCGGGGAATTCCCATCATTTTTCAAAACTGCCATTGTAAAGCCTCTGCTGAAGAAACCAACACTTGACCATAACGATTTATAGAACTACCGCCCAGTTTCTAACCTCCCATTCATGTCAAAAATCTTAGAAAAAGTTGTTCTATCCAAACTTGTATATCATCTGAATTCAAACAGTCTTTTTAGCAATGTACAATCTGCATATCGCCCTCGCCACAGTACCGAAACTACCCTTCTGAAAGTAGTTAGCGACTTTCTCTCTGCTTTGGATAGTGGAAAGATTACAGTCCTCATCCTCCTTGACTTGTCTGCAGCATTTGACACAATAGACCATGATATATTGCTTCACCGTCTCCATCATGTATTTTGGCATTCACGATACAGCCTGACTATGGTTCAAGTCCTATTTGGTCAACAGGACACAAATTGTGTCCAGAAATGGAAAACACTCCAGCCCAGTTGATCTATGTTTTGGTGTTCCACAGGGTTCTGTTCTTGGACCTGTTCTTTTCATTCTATACACTCAGCCGCTCTCAAGTGTCATAGATCGTCATCCAGTGTCTCACCAATTATACGCTGATGACACCCAAATGTATAAATCGAGCCACCCAACTGAAGTTGATGCTACCATCCAAGGTGTAGAGAGGTGCATTTCCGATGTGAAATCATGGACATGTAACAAGGTGCAGATGAATGATGATAAAACTGAAGCCATTCTGATTACAACACAGACTTTCTCATTCACGTCCTTTACCTCAAACAATGAATATCAGCAACACCAACATTAAATTCATACAGTCAGTACGAAACCAAGGTGTTACTCTAGACAGTACTCTCTCATTGCACCAACATGTCATGAACATATGCAAGGCTGCATATCTTGAGCTGAGACGCATCAGCTCCATTCGCAATTATCTTTCAGTTGATGCCACTAAAACACTTGTGTGTTCCTTAGTACTTTCAAGACTGGACTATTGTAACTCAATTCTATCTTGTTCGTCTCAGTATCTACTCCAGAAACTTCAAAAAGTTCAAAACACAGCTGCTCGGATCATTCTTAGAGTACCACGAACAGAGCACACCTCCCCCCCCCCGCACTGTACCCTACACTGGCTACCCATTCGATCCAGAACCAAACACAAAATATGTTCTCTATGCTACGTTTCATTGACTGACTCCAGTCCAACATACCTATCTCACCTCACCCATGTGTACACACCAGCAAGATACTTAGTCTCCTCTTCCGACACTCGTATTCTCATTATTCCCACTATCAAAATGAAGTCATACGGACAACGTTCTTTTGCATTCCAGGACCCAGCAACGTGGAACGAATTGCCCACTGAACTTAGACACAAAGACAGTGTTTCATTCAAGAGTGCTTTTAAAACTCACCTATTTCGACTGCAAGAATAGACCTAGAGACTTAATAATGTTTCCTTACCTTAACTATTTTCAGCATGCTTTTGTTTTCTAATTTCATGTTGTTTGTTTTTCGTAATCATATCATTATATATGTTTTTTAGGTGTTATCTAATGTTGTAAAGCGTTTAGAGCTTCTAAAGATTGGGCGCTATACAAAGTCCTCATTATTATTATTATTATTATTATTATTATTATTATTATTATTATTATCCGCCAAACACAGCAAAAGGGAATGACAAGTCTCTGTACAGACCCCAGTCTACCATGCTGCCTGTAGGCAACATGTCTGTTGTCGCTCATTATCGAGGACTAGAGCATCCTGTCTGTACATCCTGGCCAGGACAAGGACAGCCTCGTTCAGGATAAGAACTTGAAAATCCTGGGAAATAAATTGTTCGAATCTAATACTTGTATGCTCTATCTAAAATGTAAAAAACAAATAAATAATAGAAATATGTACTTATTCATATTGTTATTCACTTTATGTCACCAAATCTCGCTTAAAATAATCTTGCATCAAATTTGGATTCAGTTCATTGTATACATTTGTAAAACATCGTCAAAACAACACAGCAGTGTTGTTTTTTTGTTTTTTTTTTTGTTCTGTAAAGAGTGCTATGGTTTATGTAAACTGTATGCACATACTAGAAAGTGTTATCATGTACTGGCATATTGCACAAGGTTTTTATATGAACAATGACAGCTCTATCACAACTGTAACTTATATTAACTACAACTAATGTTAAAATGGGCAGTTCAAAGCATATTTCGAGCATTTCTGGATGTCAGAGACTCCTGCAGTGGACTCAAATTGAAACACCTGATTGCAGATGAAGATAATATTTACAAAATAGCTTATCCTTGTATCATCATCAGCTTAGATTTGGTTAACATAATACAGTGACTACATTGACACCAGGTAATGAAAATAATATACTAAATGACGACAGATTCTAAAAGCACAAAAAAAAAACAAAAAAAAACAGTGTGATCATTTGCATATATATGTATGTCAGTTGGGATTGCTTTTTGTTTCAAAATTGATTCATAGTGGTTGCAAAGAAATAGCCAAATCATACGTCTCATTGGGATAGCAGTATCTTTGTAAAATCCTCACCACCATTTCTGTACTAAAAATGTGATCTTATAAAAAGGGTAGCCTCTCATGATGGGGACAAAATAGATGACGTGTATTATGTTTGGTGTCAGGAAAGGCAGCCGTATGTCACAGGATGAAGCCGGGTTGGGACTGGATTAGTGAAGACACCGAAAGCAACTGCGTTAATAAGATGTTTATTTATAAACGCAAGTTAAAGATGAACAAATCTGACACCATTATAACAAAAAGATAAGGAAAATTATAAAGTTCCTAACATGGAACAATCAAAAACAAGTAACTCAACGAGAAAAATCAAAGATGAATTTAACGAATGGAATTTTAAACAAACGTTAATAACATCTTATCACCAATCAACAAATAAGAGTATATGATCTACACCCCAATATAAACAAGGTCTTAATAAGCACCAAGGGTGACCAAAGCATGTGATTTATGCACTTTTCAATATAATACTCATTTATTCATCAATCTATTAGCTCATCAATTTATCAATTCATCAAGCGATATTGGAATATGTATGAATTTATGAATCTATCGTTCATATAACGATATTGAAATGGGAATGCATTAAATTATGAATCTATCACACATATAGCGATATTGAAATGTGAATACATGTAATTTTGCACAGATAGCAATAGTGAAAATAACAATAAAATGGAACACGTAATATATATAACTATCGTGGCGCCCATTTGACGTCAAAGATGCATCTCCGGTTCCACCCGCTCTAGTCAATGGTCAAGGAGCCACCACACATGGTCCACCCCTCCCAGTCTGTTGAAGGATCCCTCGAAAGCCTTCACATTCAACACAGACCCGCTGGACGCGAAGCCCTGGCCCCTCACATCGAGAACACCAGTACACTTTTCCGAACCAACGTCACCAGACACAGCGTATACGTCACAAGAAACGACACAGAGTTCTGTGGCTCCACATCACCAAACCACAAATAAGGAAACAGCTAAAAGTATAACAACTAAACCGTGTAGTACGTATGACACGGTTAGTACTTTTGCATTGATATATGTTGCGCATGCGCGCACATGAATTACATCTCGTTACATATTACATTAATCATTCAATGCATGCTGCGTATAATTAAATAAAATCCGTCTGTTCAGTTACAACAAATAGCTAACTCGAACCAGACTATAGTATTTCTAATATCATGGCGTTGTATAACCTAGGTATTGACTCTCTGTAGAATTTAGAATAAATTCTAAAACATCTAATATATGAAACAATTCTGTCATATAAAACGAATAGTGATAAAGAATACAAACTTAAATTTCGCATACCTCTACAGCTGAAGATTTGCTCCCGTAAAGAGGCAAGCTTTCTGACAAGACTCGTAGTAGTGTAATTTGTTTATAGACAATTTGCTCTATATGTACTCTAGCTGTGACAGATATGCGCAGCTAGGTACTTGGGTTTTCACTGCAGGCATTTTGCACATGCAACATGGGGTGAATCGCGCTCAGTATTTCAAAATAACTAGAGCCGAAAAAAATAAACCACATATACATTTTCGATCAAATATATATATTGATATAAATCATACACAATTCCGTGACAATACCTCCCCCCTTAAAAAAAGTGGAAACACTTTTAGAAAATCACGGAATTGAGCAAAAATACAGACTGAAACGTATTATTTACATTACCAGAATATCAACGTAAGAACAAAATTGCAAATCACACTCTGCTTAAGTAATCGACCCCTACATTTTACGACCCTCTGATTGCTTCGATCCGGAAACGATATGGCTGCAGAGTCAATGCGCAACGCATCAATCTTGCGTTGGCGACTTTTGCCTTGTTCAAATATATCAGAGGCTGATGGTCCGTTTCAAGGACAAATTCCCTTCCTAAAAGGTACGTGTGGAATTTACCTATATCCCACACCGGTGCCAAACACTCATTTTCGATCACGGAGTAGTTTTGCTCCCTAGGCAGCAATTTCCTACTAGCATAAGCTATGGGTAACTTTACCCCATCTGTAGCAAAACTGCTCCTAATCCCGTGTCGGACGCATCAGTTCTCAATATGAACGATTTATTTAATTCTGGCAACTTTAGGATCGGTGCACTGATCAATAGTCCCTTAAGAGCGTTAAAAGCTCTTTCTTGGTATGAACCCCAAGAAACTTTATTTGGCTGCCCCTTCCTAGTTAAATCCGTCAATGGACTAGCTATAGCGGCGAAATTTGGAACGAACTTCCTATAAAAACCTATCAATCCAAGAAACGATCGTATCTGTTTCTTGGTTTCTGGCCTAGGAGCGTCTTTAATCGCTTCGATTTTGTCAGGGTGGGGTTTTAACTGCCCTGACCCACTTACTAGATGGCCCAAGCATTCCAAGTTAGAATATGTTATGCTACACTTGGAGGGTCTCGCTGTGAGATTTGCCTTGCGGAGTCTGTCGAACAGATCGACTAATGCACTAACATGCTCTTCCCAGGTATGCGTATATACAAGAATATCGTCGACAAAACTATCTACGTTGTTCATGCCTTTCAACAATTTTCGCATAAGATGTACGCACGATGCACAGGCGTTAACCAGACCGAAAGGCATAACCTTAAACTGGAAAAGACCTTTAGGGGTCGCGAATGCCGTTAATACGCGGGCATTTTCAGCGATGGGAACCTGCCAATATCCTTTTGTAAGATCTAATTTAGAAATGTACTGGTGCCCTGCCAATTTTGAAAACAAGCCCTCCATGTCTGGCATCGGTTCAGCATCAAACACGGTGACTTTATTTAGTTGTCGAAAGTCTATACAAAATCGATTCGTTCCGTCTTTCTTTCTGACCAATGCCACGGGGAAGAATAGGGGTGGGGGGGGGTAAAAGTTCAATCACTCCCAGGTCTAACATTTTACCTACTTCCTCATCGATTGTCTCCCGTGCATTAAAGGGTATCGGATATCCCTTAATTCTGATTGGCTCTGAGGTATTCAAGTTTATCTCGTGCGTTATTAATCCAGTATTACCAGGTCTATCTGTAAATACGTCTGGGTACTTACTCAAAATTTCCCTGACTTGCTGACGCTGACCTTCAGGTAACTCTGGGCACACGCTGACCATATCTATTCCCTCCTTTCCCACAACCATGGGGTACTCAAGGGGAGTTTCTGTATTGGGGTCACTCGGCTCGTCTTCTATGACCGCAATACATACGACGTTCAAAACGCCCTTTTCAACAGTTTTATGGCATAAATCACACGAACGACAGAATCGTGCTATGTCACTATTTACACCTGGCCAATAAAATTATCTTAATACTTTGTCCGTCGTCCTCTTCCTACTCAAGTGACCTGCACTACCGGACTAGTGCGCCACTCTAAGTATACGGGACCTGAATTTTTGGGGGACAACCAGTTGGAAATACTTTCTACCATCCAACGTGGTAAATTCCCTATACATTAAACCTTCCCTACGTACAAATTTCAAAATTGAACCGCCCTACAATGTTTCGCGGTACCGGATACGATCCTCTCCGCGGTCGCGCTTAAGGACGCGTCATGCCCTTGCTCACGCGTAAATTCATCGCGCTAGATATCGGTCACGGATTCCGGAAGTTTTAACTTACGTAGTGGCGTTTTCTCCGCCTGCGCCTGCGCCCTAGTTTCGGCCGTTTGCACGATTGGAAACCGGAAATCAGACTGAGTTGGGAGTCTGGATCCCTCGACATTTCCAATCGTTAGGTCGTATATGGGATTTTCCTTACACAGTGCTTCTACGGTTCCAGTCAGGAAAGGCGTCTCGTTTTATATTCTCGCGACGGGAACGCGATCAATCGTTTGATCTAATAACATGCACGGGGATTTCCAACCAAGCATTTGGTCATCCCTAACGAGACTCCGCTTTACTACGACGCCCGTGCACCCGGTGTCGCGTAAGACCCTGACTTCTTGACCGTTGGCGGTACCAGTAGCAGTCGGTACCCTCACCTCGGGAAAAAGACAAGTGCCGATCGACTGAATAACATCACGACCGATCTACGCACGCGCTGCGGACTCGTATACCGTATCCACGTTATTAGTCGACGAATTATCACGCGGAAAATCATCGCGCTTACCGCCTCCTGACCATGCTCTGCTTTCTATAGCAACCACGACTCTCTGGACAAACCCCTTCCTTTTCGGACAATCGGGCGTGATGTGACCCCATTCCTTACAGGCGAAACATTGTCTCTCCCTACGATTTGTACCCTTCCCAGATTGAAAGTTTCCACCTTTATTTGTACCAAGTTTCTCGGGTTCTCTGGATCTCTGATCTTTATCTTGATTACCTCCGTTGTTATCATTGAGACCACATTCTGGGTACCTCCCCGAGCTTCGGCGAAATTGTCTGCCTGAGTAGCCATATCTGAGATATTATTGAAGGACTTTTCCCTCAGGAACAAGTACAATTCCTTACCACAAGTGTTTAACAGCTGGTCCCTAAGTAAAAAATCGGTAAGAACCTCAAACGTATTTTTAATCTTACCACATTCAACCCAACGTTGGAAATATTCTCCGTCCTACTGACGAACTGGGTGAATGTCTCGCCTTTCTCGGGTTTACTATATTTAAACTTTTTGCGGAACCCTTGCTCTGTCAACTCGTATCTCTTAAGGAGTGCCTCCCTTAACGGGTCATAGTTCAATGCGTCGTTTATAGGTAGACACGAATACACATCTAGCGCTTAACCTTTAAGTAACGTGCTGAGATGGAGCGACCAATCATCTTTTTTCCACTTCTGGATGGTAGCATATCGCTCAAACCTATGTAAATAACTATCCAAGTTATCTTTATCATCTTCAAAAAAGGGGTAATTTAGGGCCTCTTAACTTTGATTCTTGTTGTCCTTCTTTCTTAGCCTCTAATAATTCAAATTTCCTTTTATGTTTTTTCTCCATATTCCTGTCTTCTAACTCTATGGTTTCTAACTTTGCTCGTTTCTCCCTCTCTAACTTGCTTTCCTCAAGTTCTCTTACCTGCTCTATTCTTTCCCTTTCTGCGTCCCTTTCCCACCCTATCCTTTCCTTCTTTGCCTGCTTCTCTAACTCTATCTTCTCCTTCTCAAATACCATCTTCTCCTTTTCAAATACTATCCTTCTTTCCTCAGCTTGCTTCTCTAATTCTAACTTTTCCTTCTCAGCTTGCTTCTCTAATTCTAGCTTTTCCTTCTTAAATTCCCTCTCCTTTAATCTTTGATCCCTTTCCCGAGCCTGCTCCTCCTGAACGAATTTTCTAAGGGCCTCCCCCTCATACCCAAACTGTTTGCCCAACTCCACTAGATCTTTAAGCGACGACATGATAAATACTGTTGATAAGATCACCAATCCTAAGTGCACTATCATATAACACATACAATTTTAGGACCACACGAACCAACCGTATATCCCTTCTCCAAATATATGCAATATGTATATATGTATATATGATAAACAAATGGCAAATAAAACAAAATATGAGTGAGGTATTCACTCACCCGCCTGAACTAGCTCTTGTCAGGAAGGTCACAATCTGAAACAGATAACTGAAAAAATGTTACCGGAGTCAAGACCTATGCAAACTAACGTCCGTGCTCCGCCTAATCCAATAATCCCACTTCTGATACCATTTGTCACAGGATGAAGCCGGGTTGGGACTGGATTAGTGAAGACACCGAAAGCAACTGCGTTAATAAGATGTTTATTTATAAACGCAATTTAAAGATGAACAAATCTGACACCATTATAACAAAAAGATAAGGAAAATTATAAAGTTCCTAACATGGAACAAACAACAACAAGTAACTCAACGAGAAAAATCAAAGATGAATTTAACGAATGGAATTTTAAACAAACGTGAATAACATCCTATCACCAATCAACAAATAAGAGTATATGATCTACACTCCAATATAAACAGGGTCTTAATAAGCATCAAGGGTGACCAAAGCATGTGATTTATGCAGTTTTCAATATAATACTCATTTATTCATCAATCTATTAGCTCATCAATTTATCAATTCATCAAGCGATATTGGAATATGTATGAATTTATGAATCTATCGTTCATATAACGATATTAAAATGGGAATGCATGAAATTATGAATCTATCACACATATAGCGATATTGAAATGTGAATACATGTAATTTTGCACAGATAGCAATAGTGAAAATAACAATAAAATGGAACACGTAATATATATAACTATCGTGGCGCCCATTTGACGTCCAAGATGTATCTCCGGTTCCACCCGCTCTAGTCAATGGTCAAGGAGCCACCACGCATGGTCCACCCCTCCCAGTCTGTTGAAGGATCCCTCGAGAGCCTTCACATTCAACACAGACCCGCTGGACACGACGCCTTGGTCCCTCATATCGAGAGCACCAGTACACTCTTCCGAACCAACGTCACCGGACACAGCGTATACGTCACAAGAAACGACACAGAGTTCTGTGGCTCCACATCACCAAACCATAAATAAGGAAACAGCTAAAAGTATAACAACTAAACCGTGTAGTACGTATGACACGGTTAGTACTTTTGCATTGATATATGTTGCGCATGCGCGCACATGAATTACATCTCGTTACATATTACATTAATCATTCAATGCATGCTGCGTATAATTAAATAAAATCCGTCTGTTCAGTTACAACAAATAGCTAACTCGAACCAGACTATAGTATTTCTAATATCATGGCCTTAGTAGTATACGGTGGCGATTGAGGTACAAACTTCCGGTGGGGTCCATTGAGGTAGAAAGTGCATTCTTGGTCTTTGTACCTCAATGGACCCCACCGGAAGTTTGTACCTCAATCTGCCACCGGGGTCAAGTGGGGAGCACTTGAGAGCCATAGTAGGCTCGCACCGTAATGTAGTGACGAAGACAACGTCCACTACCATCAAAAACTGGGGTGGGGGTGTTTTGATGGTAGTGGACGTTGTCTTTGACACTACATTACGGGGTTGTGGGTGTGGGAATAGAATTAATCTTTCTTGAAAAAGGGGTGGCTCTTAAAAGAGCCGTTGGAGGAGGAATATTTTTATTTCCTCCAACATTGAGTTAGGAAGCCTGGGAGGTGGAACTTGTTTTTCTTCTTCTTCTTCTCCTCCTTCTTCTCTGGTATCCAGTCGGGATGATTCAATTGTCTGAACTTGTCCTGAATTTTCATCCAGTTCAAGTTCAGACGATTGAATTGTTTTTCTCTTTTTTCCTTAACCCACATTAACTTGATTTTGGCGACCTCCTGTTCCATAATTTTTTTAATAATTGTTTCCAGTCGGAGCAGGGCCGCTTCTTGTCGAGTGAGGATTATGCATTTTAAATTATCATCTAATTTATGGATGCAATCCAAGATTTCTTTAAGAAGTCCTACTCGACAAGGTGAAGAGGAGTTCTTGTTCTTCTTAACTTCCTCCTCCTTCTTCACTTCTTGAATTAAATTCAAAATCAAGTTAATGTAGGTGAAGTGTTATATTTCCCACTGCAGACTGACTGGATACCACCACATCATTTTTTGCCTATAATACTTAACTTCCGCCATCCAGTCCCAGGCTTCCTGTAGATTTTCAATGATATCAATCATTCTTCAGCAATGAAATGTGAATGGCGTCACTGTGGAAGGCACCGCTTTATATGCTAGAAGCGCGGACGTGATGGAAAACATCCCCTTTTTTTCCCCAAAAAATCCATACAAACAAACAAAAAAAAACACACACCACACTATCCTTTTTTATATCAAACACAAACTTACACAAAACACAAAACATACAAGGGGTAAAGGGTTTTTTTGTCGGGTAGACTATCACAAACAAAATAACATACAAACATATAAAACATATTATATATGACAATATGAGAGTAGTAATCTTTTTCTAGAGATTGGGTGGTCCTTAAAAGGACCGTTGGTTTTTTTTTTTTTTGGGGGGGGGGGTTAGCATTTACATCTTTGGCTAGGTCTTCTTTTCTTCTACTTCTTCTAACTTCTGGTCCGTAGAGAAGTACTCTCTTCAAACATCCTTGACGTTCGATGTAGATACGTCGTTTCCATTCGGTTGATTCTGTGATTTTTGTGATAGCCCATGAGGCCTTCACATACATTAGGAATGCTGGGTTAAAAGCATTCCCGAGACAATTTTCGATGCTTCCACGCTAACCCACATGATTTAGTCTTTTTGAGTGGTTCTGGAGAAAACCGGTGAAGCTTTATGAAACAAGCGATGGTATATATATATATATATACCTTACGATCGGATTGAAATGGATCGAAATCAACTACCAATCCAAATGCGCGTTACAAGTAGGTCGGTTTTTCTTCCAATGGGAAGAGAGCGGGGGGGGGGGGGGGTGACGTCATTTTGGGTATAAAGGTATCGTAGCGTTCGTAGGGTTTATTACTTTTTTGACAGTCTTCATGGAGACTGGAAAGACAAGTATGTATTGGAGTGAGCCTTCAATGATTAATGCTGCTGCTGCTGCTGCTTTGCTGAACTTCCGGCCGGAAGACTTTGATTTAGATTTACTAAATCAAGAGTTTCAGTTGTCTGAGAATACTACTACTACTGCTACACCAATAATGGATGAATTTAAAAAGAAGCAAGAGGAAGAGATGGAAAAAATTTTTAAAAAACAACGAGTAGAGGAAGAAATGTTTCTTCTTCTTCAGCATCAGAAAGAAGAAGAAGAGAGAAGAAGAAAAAGTGAGGAAGAAATCAGACATCAGTTACAAGAGGAGGAGAAGAAGGAAACAGTAAAGGAAGGCATCAGTCTTGAAGAAAAAACGGTGAGCCTTTTAGAAGAGATATTATATGAGTTAAAATGGATGACCAATGTCTATAAGTATTCTTTAACTCATCAATCACCTAAACGAAAAAGATCATCAGGGGCTAAACAACATTCTTCCAAGTCTACCAGTTCTAGTGAGATGCCACCACCGATGCCACCACCACAAACACCACCAGTGACTACCACCATAAGCAAAACACCATCAGTAGCAGCAGCATTAACAGGATATGAATTGGGTCGTGGTAAAGGACTACGACATTTGAAGTTGATTTAAAGTTTGTTTTAACCAAAGCAACAACAAAAAAACAAACAACCCAACGGTCCTTTTAAGGACCCCACCAGATTTCTAGAAAAGAAATCAAATTGCCAAAATCAAGTAAAACTTTAAAAAAATCCCATTGTGTTGTATATAAGTGTGAGTGCGTGCGTGCGTGCATGCGTGCATCTATACTCTAAAACAAAATAACACAAAATCACTTACTTTTTTCTCCATTCTGGTGTATTCTGCCATTTTTTTACAAAATAATTCAGCAATAACATATAACACCAAAAAAAAAACCACACAACAAAGTTCCTTTTTTTCACTGTCTGTCTCTTTTGTTCTTCTTGAATTTCTTCTTCATAGGAACCCGGATCTTCACAGGAACCATAGGTGCCTTGGGTTCATAATTTTCTTTTTCATTCTCACTGTCTTCCGTGAATCTTACTCTCTTCTTACTTTTCTTGATGATATCTTCTTCTTCTTCTTCTAGGTTTGAAGATCCTTCGGCTTCCTCCCTCTCCTCTGATAGATTTTCTTCTTCTTCTTCTTCTTCTTCTTCTTCTTCTTCTTCTTTCTGAGGGCACTCAGAAGACCAATGTCCTGGTCCTTTACAATGATAACAGACATCTTTTGTTTTGTCTCTCTTTTCTTTTTTTGGTTTTCGACGTTGTGGGCATTCTGGAGCCCAATGTCCTTTCTCTTGACAGATATAACAAGTATCTTCACTTTTATCTCGAGAGGTAGAGGAGGAGTAGTCCTTACTCTTACTGGTAGTATACTTTCGAAGGACTGTCTGTAAATCTCTCACCAAAAAATCAATCTGTCTTCTTGACTCTTCCATCTTTTTCAGCAGTTTTGAAAGTTCAATCACCAAAGACTGATTCTGAAGGTACGAAGCTCTCTCTTTATATACTCTCCTCTCTCTACATAAAGGTACCTGGGTGAAAACTTAATCAGTTTCAAAGTAAAGTTCAAGATGAAAAGATCACGCCTAAACCATGAGAAACCAGAAGAAGAAGAACAAACAAAGAGGCCACGACGACGAAGGTATTCCGTGCCACCTGAAACACCATTAGATGAACTACTAGCTCAGGTCCATGCCAGTGACTTCGAAGACGAGATGAGTGAACCTGAAACCTTACCACCTTCAAAACCAGCCAAAACAAAAATCAACACCAGAACCCCTGACCAAGAAACATCACTATCTAGTACTTTGGCTCCTCCTGAAAATTATTATCGGATTCGAGAGAGTCAAAAAATAACTTCTCGAAAATTTAGAACCACGGCCTACACTCACACAGTACACTTCAAAGACTTTAAGTCCGAAGTACCTCCCGAGAAAGCGGCGGGGTTCATTAGCGATTTGTGGGAATCTGTGTTACAGAACTTGAAACGGCAATGTGGAGCCAAAGAAAATGATCGTTTGAGACTAGCCATCCATCATGACAACTTGAAGAGTCCCGTTTGGATTGAGTTCAGCACCCCGGCAGAATTAACGCCAGACAAAGTCATGTCCAAAATAGAACACGTGCAACAATCCAACGACAAGTTTACCATCACCGATGGAAAGGCTACACTCTACATGACACACGTTGCTCCTCCTCGAGGAAGTGGACGAAGGAGAAAACCGTTATTGGTGGACGATCTTCTTACTACCAAACAAAGTGTCGTCCAAATTGACAATGTACAAGATCAAATGTACTTGGCTCGAGCTATCGTGGTGGGGCGTGCGTTTGCTAACAAGAACGAGACCGCAGAATGGAAAAAAGCCTGGAATAGCATTCGACGATCGCAAAGACCCCAACAACGAAACGAAGCAGAACTCCTGTTAAAACAAGCGGGTATCCCTAAAGAGACCGTGTGTGGCATTTCTCAAATGCAGAAACTTCAAGATGTTTTGGCTCCTCATTATACTTTGAAAGTGCACCCTCAAGAAGTGCGCGGAGATATGGTGTTTCGAGGCCACAAGTTCCCTGAAGGAAAATACATTCATCTCTATTACCATCAAGAACATTTTGATACCATTACTAGTATTACCGGATTTTTGGGATACTCTTACTACTGTGAGAGATGTGACCAAGGATTTAGCAATCGAGAGCGACACCTTCATTGCGGAGTAAGATGTCGAGGCTGTTTAGCAGACCATCCATGCCTTCCTGAACAACACCACGTCCATTGTGAAACCTGTCGACGCGAATTTGTCAGTCCCTCTTGTTACCAACAGCATCGCAAGACACAAGGTCACCAACAAAAATGTGCTTGCGACTTATTGAAATTATGTTCCACGTGTGGACATCTAATTCGAACCAACGACCCAAAGAGACATGTTTGTGCTGGCAAGAAAAATTGTTCTATTTGTCATCAGATCGTCGATTTTGATCATCGATGTTTTATTCAAAAGTTTGACAAGACAGAGAAGAAAGAAATAAAGAAAAATAAGAACAAGAAACAAGTAGATTTCATCTTCTTTGATTTTGAATGCATGCAAGAAACAGGCATTCACATTCCTAATTTTTGTGTGTCGCATCGGGCTTGTGATCAGTGTATTCAAGAATCGATTCATTTTCACTGTCCTAATTGTAGTCGAATTCCAGGAGGACGTGAAAAAATCTTTCGTGGAGTTAACACTTTGTCTGAGTTTGCTGAATGGGTTTTAGACCCTACCACCCACGACAGTTGGAGTGAAGAAGAGATTCAACGTTACGGAGATTGTCATCGGTATGCCACCGTCATAGCTCACAATTTTTCGGGATACGATGGGCAGTTTTTACTCAATTATTATTTGAACCATGGGACCGAACGACCTGTAGTTACCATGAATGGAAAAACGCTCATTTACATGAAAGTAGGACAAGTCCAGTTTAAAGATTCTATGAGTTATTTAGCCATGCCTTTGAGTCGCATGCCAAAAACGTTTGGCATGACAGAAATGGCTAAAGGCTACTTTCCTCACTTTTTCAACACGGAAGCTAATCAACATGCCGTCCTACCTCATTTGCCTGACCTTCATGATTACGACCCCGACGGAATGCGGCCCGAACAGCGAGAAGCTTTTCACACTTGGTACCGTGCTCACCAGACTGATCCATTTGACTTTCAAGAAGAGATGCTCAAATATTGTCGATCTGATGTAGATATTATAAGACGTTGTTGTGGAAAGTTTCGAGAGTTATTTCTCGATCACGGAGAGGTCGATCCTTTGAAAGATGCATCCACCTTACCTAAAGCCTGTTCGTTAGTCTACAGGCAAAATTTCATGCCCGAGAACCAACTAGCCATCATCGACTCCAACACGTATCTCTTTGCTAGTCGTCAATATTCGGTCAAAGCTTTACGTTGGTTTCATTACTTGTGTGAAAAAGAAGACAAATGGATACAACATGCTAGAAACGGAGGAGGAGAAAAGAAGATTGGAGGTTATTCCGTGGATGGATTTGATTTAGAAAACCCACACACAGTATACGAGTTTCAGGGTTGTTTGTTTCACGGATGTCCTACTTGTTATCCTGATCGAGAGATGAAAAGCCCTTATTCAAAATCTAGCATGGAACAGTTATACGAACAGACTTGCCAACGACGACTCAAGTTAGAAAGTCAAGGATACCAAGTGATAGAAATGTGGGAGCACGAGTACAATCGACGTTTGAAAGCCGATCCTGAATTTAAGAACATTACTCAAAGTTACGACGCGGCCGACATCGAACCTTTGGATCCGCGCCACAGTTTATTTGGAGGACGAACCAATGCTACTCGCTTGCTCTACGACGTGAATGAATCCCAAGGAGAAGAAATCAAATACATCGACGTGTGTTCTTTGTATCCTTGGGTGTGTAAATATGCTCGTTTTCCCACCGGACACCCTGAAATTTTGACAGAACACATTGACGTGGAACACATTCGTCAATACGAAGGATTAATTAAATGTAAAGTCTTACCTCTGACAAACTTGTTTCATCCCATCTTTCCTTACCATTGTCAAGGAAAACTGATGTTTCCTTTATGCCGGACGTGTGCCGAAACGTGCAACCAAGATCATCCCTGTCACCACACGGAGGAAGAACGGTCTTTGATAGGAACGTGGGTCAGTGCCGAATTGTTTTGGGCTCTGGATCGTGGATACCGTTTGTTGAAAGTGTATGAAATCTGGCACTTTTCAACTACAGCCCAATACCAAAAAGACGAGGCGACCAATCATCCAGGCATTTTCTCGGGGTACGTCAATCTGTTTTTAAAACTGAAACAAGAAGCTAGTGGTTATCCTTCGTGGTGTCAAACTCCCGAAGACCAAGAACGATTCAAAGAAGAGTACCGTAACATCGAAGGCATCACTTTAGAAGAGGTGGAAAAAAATGAAGGAAAAGATCGTTTGCGAAAGTGATGCTTAATTGTTTAAGGGGAAAAATGGCCCAACGTGCGATCTTTCCCAAAACGGAATACGTCACCGAACCGTATCGTTACTTTCAACTGGTGGACGACCAAAGTATACTAGTCAAACACGTCGAAATCGTCCGCGATGATTTGATCATAGTCAATTTCGAAGAAGAACCCAAGTTTGTCAAACCTGACAAGTTTAGCAACGTAGTCATTGCCGCCTACGTGACTGCTCATGCTCGTTTGAAATTGTATGACGAAGCGTTAGAAGTCTTGGGAGATCGTGTCCTGTACTTTGATACTGACAGTTGTATCTACATTCATCGCCCCCGGTTGCCCCCACCCTACCATTCAAGGAGATCGTTTAGGAGCCTGGACAGATGAGCACCCTCAAGACACCATTTTGAGTTTTGCCAGCGGTGGCCCTAAAAATTATGGGTACCGATACCGAGACCCACAAGGCCAACTTCACACCCCCTGTAAAGTCAAAGGGTTGACTCTCAACTATCGAACTAACCAAGTAGTGAACTTTGAGGTTTTAAAAAATGCTTTACTGTCTGGACAAGTGAAAGACTTTCAAGTACCCACGTTAGAACCTCACAAGATTGTGCGACTACCTAATCATCAAATTGTGACTCGACCTGTTCAAAAAGTGTATCGTATTGTGTACCAAAAACGAGTGAGACTTCCAGATCACACGACTTTACCTTACGGACACGTTGATTTGGAGTATATAAAAAAAGGAAAACCGTCTTGAAACAGAAAAAAAGATGACTTCAACATTTGCCTTGCATGACTATTATGAGTGTGCCAGTCGCTTGAAAACGTTCAAAAATTGGCCTAAACACAGGCCTGACTATTGTTATTGTCCTCATCGATGGAGCACAAAAAAACTTAGGAACAATGGATTACCTACTTCTTACTCTTTAGCCAGAGCAGGATTTGTTTACTTTGGACAGGAAACCAAAGTACAGTGTTTTAGTTGTGGTGTCACTATTCGTATGGATTGTAAGAAATCAGCTCTCCTGGAAAATATCAGATGGTCCTCAAACTGTGCTTACCTTTCTTTAGCGTTTCCACGGATTACATTACAGTACTTTTCGGATGGTACAGTCGACAGGTATAAAAAAGGAACCCCTTCCAAGTCTAACCTTCATTCTGACTTTCATCGTTAACCAAGAAGGAAATAAGATGAGTCACGACTTGGAGTGTGATGCAGTACCATGCGATGAAACGGATTCTGTACGGTTTGGTATTTCCGATTCACACGTTCAAAAGGATTCCGTAGCTTGTAACATCTTGGATTCAGGACCCTCTCCAAGTCTCACCACCACCACTCATAGACCACCCTCTAAAGAGGCAGTACGACCTTTACGTTTTACTGGAAATACTAAAGGAACTGGCATTGACGTTAACGACAACAAGGTGAATGTTGGTCAATATTCGCATGTCAGAATACCTGTGAGTTTACCTGGTTATTCCAAGTATGAAAGTCGACTTGAGTCATTCAAAGACAAGTGGCCAAAATATCTGCAAGGACCTAAACCCGAAGATTTAGCTAGATCTGGATTTAAATACACGGGAGAAGGAGATAAAGTTCAATGTTTCAGTTGTGGTTTGAAACTTCACCAATGGGTGGCTTTAGAACAGTACGGGTACGATGAGCCAGATGCCAAACAGAAGAATAAAAAGAAGTAAAAAAAAATTCCATGGCGGAGGAGAATACTTCTTCTTTAGAAGAATACATTGGTGGATTACCTTTGGAGTTGCAAGAACATATTTTTCAGTATATACCTCCTACCTTAGAAGATCGCATTTGTGGTTTACCTTTGGAGCTACGAGAACGGATTTACAAAGAATTTGTTCAGATTCAAGTGAAACGTAAAGAACAGTTACATCCTTTACGACATACCTGTTGTAACCATTGGTATTTGAAGACGATAAGACATTTGATTGCTTGTAAGATATTCAAATGGTCAGACATTGATAAAGAACTACATTTCAATTTTAAGCAATTGGATGGTGCCACCTACAATGTGGCAGTGGAATATAGAATTCGATGGGATGAAGTGAAGGAAAAAAATGTGACTAACAGACAAGAATACCAAAAACTGTTACAAGAACTGTCCCCTCAAGACGAATCACCTTTACGTCGTTTGAAATTAGATAGGATAATCACTCATCATAATAGATATCATTTACCTACCGATTCCGTTTGGTTGGTGTGTGAGTATTTTGTCACCAAGAAGACCACTATAGAAGACCGCATTCGTGACTTACCTTTGAAGATGCAAAAACGAATTTACGATGAGTTGGTTCAGATTCAAGTGAAACGAAAACTTCAAGTGATTCCTCGATTTCAATGCTATGGCTACTTTCGCCGCATCAGAAGACTGATTCTGAACAACAACTATCACCAGTATCGTGAAGAATACAAAAGTGAGTTACTTCTTTCCAAATCGGAAACTTTACCCAAGTACATTTGTGGCATGCCTTTGAATGTGCGTGAAAGGATTTACCAAGAGTTTGTCAAAATCCAAGCGAAACGTAAACTCAAAGTCATTTCTCGAATTTTGCACTATACCCTCTTTCAAGGTCATAGAAGAATGATTATGGGAAACGTCTATCGCACGTACCATCCTGAAGGAGACTGTCTCAAAAGGTACCAACCTTGGGAGCCTGGCTATAAAAACATGCCACCCAAGATACCTACCTTTGCCATCGACCCCTATAAAGAGGCGGCACGTCTGCATTGTTCACGTCACTCGTGAAACGGATTCCGTGGAAGGAAGTCAAACATGAGCATTCATGCTTTATCGGTACACGAAAGACAAATTATACTCAAAGTGTTGAGAGTGCTGATGAACATTCCAAGTGGGGAAGAAGACATTAGAACAAATTTATCTTGCCTTGGCACGTTTGAAGAAGTGTGCCTTGTTAGTTGGATGCACCAACAACTTACCGGTTGGAAAGATGTACGTGACTGGGAAAGTGTTGGTTTCGATGTTTGGCTACAAGAAGTACCACAGTTTGCCAAAGATCTAGCCCATCACCACTAAGTGTTTATTGGGAGCCTGGCTATAAAGAGTTGGTATGCCTGAGCTCTACACGTCACTTGTGAAACGAATTCCGTGGAAGGAAATCACAGATCATGTTCAGACCTTAGAGGATTATAAAAAAGTGATACAAGAACTGTTTCCATTGAATTTTGGACGCTATGTGGTGTGTGTCTTAGTGACTGCTTATCTTGGAATTCGTTTTCCAGGACATTCGTTGTGGAATATTTTTGAGGACAAGTGTTTGCCTTGGATTATTTTGAACGATCCGTGGTTGTTTTGGACTCAATTGTTGAGTTCAAAAAAGCAATATGACCCTGTGTTCTTTTTTGGACTTAGTAGAAGAAGAAGACTATAAATATTTGATTTTATCAGTACAAGAAAGAAACATTGTACGTAAAGCGTTGAGAGTGGTAATGAAAATCAGTGAGGAACCTCCATGTGAAGAAGACATTCGTCACACTTTATCTGTTTATAAAACATTTCAAGAAGTGTGTTTTGCTAGTGAGTTACACCAACAACTTTTCAATTGGAAAGATGTACGACCCTGGAGAAACCTTGGTTTCGAATATTGGCTACAAGAAGTGGCTCAGTTTGCCAAAGATTTGGCAACTTGCCCATAAGGGTCCAAAAGTGAAAAAATGGGAACCTCAATGGGAAACCCTGAAAGAAGAAAAAGAAGAAAAAGAAGAAGTACCTGGCACGACTGTTGTTCAAATACCTCTTGAGGAACACAACCCTTCTTTACCACCGCCGCTACCGTCAGAGGATTCAAAAACAAAGAAGAAGACGACCAGAAGAATACCACCACCCCAAACAGTGTCTGTGTCTTTCATTACTAGGACACGAAAATATTGTTGTACATTGGATTGTTTAGAGATAACTTTAAGTGTTTTAGTGGTAGTCTTCATTCTGTACGTGTTCATTTTAATTGTATATTTTCTCACTAATTCGCTTCTTCGTGTTCGTGTAAAGTTGTAAAATATGTTTTTGTTGGTTGGTTGTTTTTTTTTAAAAAAAAAAAAAAAAATAAACGTGTATGAAAATGTATAAAATGTCTTGGGTTTTTTGTCTTCTTCTCAAAAATCTTCTTACCTCAGTCATGGCTACATCATCTTCTTCTTCTACCTCGTCTACCTCCTGTTCTGTCGTTAAAGTGATTGACGAAAAGTTAGATCGTTAAAGTTGGAACGCTTTGTATCTGTGCCATCCATTTAACATGTTGATTGCTGGACCGAGTGGTTCAGGTAAAACCGAATTTGTCAAACGTTTGATCGAACGTAAAGCTATTTTGTTCGATCGTCCACCTCAGCGTATCGTGTGGTGTTACAAAGAGTGGCAAAAGTCTTACACGTTATTGAAAGAAAGTCAAGGAGAAACCATTTCGTTTATAGAAGGCATCCCTCACGAAGACGATGAAATTGTGTCTGACTTGAATCAAACCCATTTGGTTATTTTGATGACATGTTAGGAGAAGACGAAGAAGAAATTAAACTTTGGTTTACACGCAAAGGACACCGTCGTAATGCTAGTATTGTCTACATCACTCAAAATTTATTTCAACAAAGTAAAGCTCATCGAACCATCAGTCTGAATGCTCATTACGTGGTCTTGTTTAAAAGCCCCAGAGACAAATCTCAAGTACAAGTGTTAGCCAAACAGTTAGGGGCTCCTTGGTTGAATTATGCGTACGACGATGCCACTCAAACCCCTCACGAGTATTTACTCATCGACTTAAAACCCACCAATCCTGACTATTTGAGATTTCGTGCTCAATTGTTTCACCCTTGGGTTCAAGAAGGTGGTCCTGTCATTTACACGTCCCCTTCAGACAATTTTTGAAAGGAAAAAAAAAACTATAAAAACAACCTACTACGTCATTTCTGTCTCACAATCTTTTGAGAGACGACTGCCTTTCAACCTCATCCTTCGGCTAAATTGATTCGTGCCTTGTATGGAATCAGTCGTGAAAAAAATGCACAAGTCCGTGCTCATTTGTTAGTAGCGAGTCTTAAAGAAGTGTTAAGATGGTTTACTTTGACAGCACGTCAATTACTACAAGGTATCATTCACATCCCTCATCAAACTCAACGTTTTTTTCAAAGACATGAATCAGCATTGTCACAGCTGGCTGATCCTAGAATTGATTCACGGACTAAAAAACAAATCATTTTAACTCCTGGTGGAAGCGGTTCTTTAGGAGGGGTTATGATTCGTTCCCTTTTGAAATGGGATCCTAATGCCTTAGCCAAAAAATCCAAATCACCCAAAAAGAAGAAAAGTCCAAAGAAAAAGAAAAAGAAAGCCAGCAAAAAAAAAAAAAAAAAGCCCTCAAAAGAAGAAAGCCCCCAAGAAAAGTCGTGCCAAGAAGAAGAAAACAACACCTACCACCACTACCACCCGATGCAAGAGAGGTACTGCTGCAGCCAGGAACAAAACACCACCACAGCAACAGACCCCATTACTGACAAGGTCACCTTTTGCGTCCACATCTTCTTCACCCTTCACGATGATGCCTGCCAAACCAGACTTAAGTCCCGTGTTTCCTAATTTAATGCAAAAATGGAAACCTATTTCAAAAGTCATCCCTTCGGGACCGTCAACTTCAGCTGATTTAGCCATGGCAGCAGCCGCCAACAAAGTGCCATCCCCTAAAACCAAAGTCCAAGAAAGAACTGGTATCTTACAAAGTTTACTGGATTTATCCAAACAAGAATTGACTCAATTTAGTCCTTTGAAAACACTCAACGTCGAGTGAGACCTGTCATTAAGTTGGTACGTCGTGCAGACAATCAGTGGAGACGCATTCCAGTATAAAATAGAAGGGTACCCTGCCAGAGACTTCAGACTTACTCCTCACCTCTAAGATGGTTCCCAAACGTGCACACCACAACCACCTCCACCAAGAAAAGAAGAAGAAAAGTAAAACCACCAAAAAAGGACGACTTCCCCCTCGTCTAGCCAAACATTGGGACGTCTTGTCTGTCCTGACCAAATCCAATCCTCCCATGCGAAAACAACTCATTCAAACAGCCCCCAAAGAAATCATCGATACCGTGTGTGAATGTTGTTTGAATGTGTTGAAAGGAACGGTACCTTTGTCCAAGATACAGAAACAAAAATTAGGGAAACATCGGAACGTTCTTCGTCAAATGGTAAAAAAGAAAATACTTCTTCAACAAAAGAAAAAAAATGTTGGTACAACGAGGAGGATTTCTACCTATGTTGATAGGACCGTTGTTAAAAATAGCCGCTCCTTTGTTAGGAACGATTGCTGGACCACTTTTAGGAGGGGTCATGCAATAACCCTACAAAAAAGAAGATAAAAAGGACCACCCTTCTCTGAAAAGACCACACCTTTTTGGTACCTTTGGATGAAATGGAAGGACGAAAACTGACTTTAGTACATTACAAACGGTGGATGGAATTTCATCGTTGGAACGAACAACGGATACCTCATTTACCACCCAATCCTAATCTCAACGAAATGTCACAGTTACAACAAGAAATACAATCCCTGATGGAGCGAAGCGATTTGTCCGAAACAGAAAAATGGCAACGGTACGGTCAACTTTTGCAACGTCTACAACTCTTTCGCCAAAAAGCAGTCGACGAAACAGCTCCACATACTCTGGGAGATTTTAAGACGATGATGAAAAGCGAACCTAAAGCCACCACCATCACTAAAACAGACACCGGTACAGGAATGACCGTAAAAGAAGAAGAAGAAGAAGAAGAGGAGTTACAAACTCCACCTCTTAAAAAGAAAAAAAAGTTAGACACCCCGGGTTGGACGAAAAAGATGATCTCTACCCCATTACCCTCAGAAAAGAAAAAGAAAGAAGTGAAGACAGAAGTCAAAACAGAACCGATGACCCCTGTTCAAACCACATCCACCTTTACCCCAGTAGCACGTCGGACACGTAAACAATCCAAAAAGATACCTCACGAAGAAAATAGTATTGGTACTTGGTTGACTTATTCTTGAGGAGGAAAAAATCATGGAGAAACTTTTAGCTACCATTTATTACAATCCTGGTCATGCTGCTGGTTACGGAGGAGTTCAAAAATTATATAGATCTGCTAAAAGTAAATTGAAAAGTGTACGTTTGCCCGAAGTACGACGATGGTTACAAGAACAATTGACGTACACGTTACACAAACCCATTCGACGTAAATTTTCTAGAAGTACAACTCAAGTAGAAGGCATCGATCATCAATGGCAAGCCGATTTAGCCGACGTCTCTCATTTAGCCACTTACAATCGTGGCCAAAAATATCTGTTTTGTGTTATTGACGTGTTTTCCAAATTTGCTTGGGTCGTGCCTTTGACTTCTAAAAGCAGTACCGAATTGGTACGTGCCTTAAAATTGGTCTTGAAACAAAGTGGACGTCAACCTTTACGATGGCAAACTGACAAAGGCACCGAATTTCTAAACCAGGCTTTTCAAAAAGAATTGAAACAAAGACAAATTCATTTTTTTACTACCGAAAATCCTGAAACCAAAGCCAGTATCGTGGAACGTTTTCAAAGAACTTTGAAAGAACGCATGTGGAAATATTTTACACATCAACATACTCTCAAGTACATCGACGTGTTACCCCGTTTGGTCAAAGCGTACAATCAATCGTACCATCGTAGCGTCGGATGTACCACCGAAGAGGTCAGCCCTGAAAACGAAGTGGTCGTGTTTGATAAATTATTTGGTTCACCCTAAAAGAAAAAAAAGAAAACCTTGTTGGAGTTAAAGACGGGAGATTGGGTTCGCATCGGAAAAACCAAACGAACTTTTGACAAAGGTTATTTACCCAACTGGACCACCGAATTGTTTCGTGTCACTACCCCCGTCCGTGGACGTAATCCTCCCGTCTATAAATTGGAAGACATGCACGGTGAAGTACTCAAAGGAACATTTTACTTGCCTGAGTTACAACGAGTGACCAAAAAAGAAGACGCCTTGTACGACATCGAAAGCATTCTCGAACAAAGAACCCGTAAAGTAGGTAAACGTCGAGTAGAAGAAGTCAAAGTTCGTTGGAAAGGATATCCCCCTAGTTTTGATTCTTGGATTGCTGCTTCTCAAGTCGTCGACTATAAAAAGAAAAAGAAGTAACCTAACAACCTGGCATTCAACACAGCAGCAACCCAGACTTCAGCGACTCCTTCGCAGAGTTCTTCTCTTCAAGAATTACAAAAACAACCGCTTTGGGTGTGGTGCGGAGAACGTGTGCCTAAAAATCAAATAGTCTTTTTCTGCCAAATTTTTGTAGTGTATTGTGTCATCGGAGCAGCCATTGCCAATTTGAGTTTACAACAAGGAGACAAACAATTGTGGACCATTTTACTTAGCAGTTGCATCGGTTATCTTTTACCCAGTCCCTCTTTGAAATTTACGACAACAGTCACCACCACGGGAGTACGAGCAACGCCAGTCCACCTTCCTCTTCGTCCAGTCACCACCACAATACTAACCCTCTTTTGGAACCTTTTGAACATCATTCTTCTGTTCACTTGAGTGACTCCTTGGACACCAGAACCACTTGGAACTATGAATGACCAATTTTATTTAACGTTACCTAGTGACAGTTCCATGAATGTGTTTCCCAACAACACTTTATGTTGTTTCACCACCAAATTACCTCAATCCATCCAATTGGATCACGATGCTCATTGGGAAGTAGGATTGGTAGAAATCATTCATCCTACGCAAATCATGAACATCAACAAAGGTCAAAACACTATCATTGTGGAAATCTTGAACAAAAAACTACAAGATGACTTGGAAAAAAATGATCCTAAAATCTGAGAAGGAGACAAAAATAATCCTGACATGAAGGGATCATTCAAAAAGGTCTCAGATGAAAAAAAAAGGTCTTTGGTCAGTATACCCTGAGAATTCCTACGGGGTATTATTTTAGTTCTGGACATTTGGTTGACACTATTGAGTCCATCCTTGAAGATCAATTTGGCAAAGCCTTAAACAATAACCGAAAAATTCTACGTGTCAGATTCAATAATGTGGCACGCCGTTTCCACATGGAATTTTATATGTTCGAGCCAGATAATGGTGAAATGGTGGACGACAAAACTGCTAAAGAAAAAGGTATACCCGAGCAGGAGAGAAGATTCATGACCATTGAATTTTCTCCTGGGTTGTATGCTATTTTGTGTGGAAATAGATTGTATACCAATCGAAAAGTTTCAACCAACATAGAATTCGCAGATGCTTTTCGCAGCCCTATCGAAGTGAACATTGGACTGAATTTAATGTATGTGTACTCCGATGTGGTAGAGTACAGCGTGGTGGGACACACAGCTGCGCCCTTACTGAGAGTCATTCCTTTCAAATTGGATACTGGTAGTAATTCTTCTGTTTCTGTGAGCGAAGATGGTGAAAGTAGTACTACTAGTAGTAGTGGTGCTGGTGGCAACACCTTTCACGTTC